>JABUIW010000214.1:1998051-2021277 GCA_013363375.1 Menidia beryllina
TATATGTATATATATATATATATATATATATATATATATATATATATATATATATATATATATATATGTATGTGTGTGTTTGTAAACACACAAACATATAACTCATAACGTGTCACTAGCACCTCCAATTTTGTTGTACCTCTGGAAAAGTGACAATGACAATAAAGACGTTTCTTATTTTATCTTAAAGTTTAAAAAAAGGCGTCTTTGTATTTATTCTTCTTTAAAATATCACTTTCAAGGCTTTCAAAAATAAAGCTGGACTGATAAATTTGCTAGTAATTAAGGTGATATCAAAACTAACCGATGCCCACATGTGCTTCCAAGATCATGCTGACATCATTGGCTCCATCGCCAACGGCAAGGGTAATGGGGTGCTCCTTGGAGGCTTTAATTAGCTTCACAATCTGACAAAGACAAAGAAAAAAAGTCAATTTCATCCATTTCAGAGGATAACCTCAGTCGGTTTGACATATTGGAGCCCATTTTGGTCACCTGTGCCTTCTGAAGTGGAGCCATCCGACAGCAGAGCACAGCACTACAGTTGCGACAGATCTCTAGAAAAATCTCTCTGTAGTTGCCATGGCTGACTCCCACCTGGTTGGGCTTTAATACTGCAGAAAGAGTCACTCCGTCGATAATCAGACCAAAGTCGAGGCAGTCTACTGACAATCTGGAATCAAAAATGTACCCCACAGTGGTTAGCTGGGAGTTACAGTAGATTTTTGAGCAGCATGCAGATCTACCCAAACAAACACTTGTAAGCTTAAAAATAAAAAATAAAAATCTCTACCCAGAAATGGAGCGTTGTCTGAGGACCGTTCTGTTTAATTCAAAGAGGACGTCATGCAGGCTCTGCTCCTCGGTGCGTTTCTTGGTCAGCTCCAGGATCTGGGTGCTGCGACGGAACAGCTTGCTGGCGTAGCACGTAGCGGCCGCCGTTTCCATCTTGTCCCCCGTGAGGACCCACACTTTTATCCCGGCTTTGTGCAGTGACTCAATGGTGTCGGCAGCTTTCTCCTGGAGCCTGCGCATCAATAAGTCAATAAATGTTTAAGCCTCCACTGAGGTGGGTTGAATTATCCATCAAAGCTTCAATCAATCCATTACCAACTGGTGATAACTTATCAATGCATGACCACCCCTGTCCTTGGCTATCAGCAGTTTATCTATTAGGAAATTAAACTGTCAAGCAGTTGATCAATCAGTTGGGGTCAATACCGAAGTCCATCTTATCAGCGCACAAAAACATCCCATATCATCACACAAAGGAAAGTGGGAGAAGAGGAGGAGAAACAAAGGGCCAAGCAGTATTAATACTAAGCTCACACAGAATCTTTTTATGCCCTCATGAGCCATGAAAACACTTTGAAGCCAGCTTAATGACTCATTAATCTCCCCTTCTGTCCCCCTGCTGCGGCACAATTTCTAAATCTTTCCCTTCCTCTCCCTCTCGTATCGACCAACCTGTCCTCCACTGCCGTGGCGCCCAGAAGGACAAAGTCTCTCTCAATGATGTCATACGCCTGCGCCAGCCTCTGCTCCCTGTCCTGCAGGGCCAGTTTGGCTTCAGTGAGGTGATGGCAGGCCTCCTGATACTCTGACGCCGACAGCCTTCGGTAGGCGACACACAGGGTCCGAAGCCCCTCCTGGTTTTGCAGTGAAGACAGAGAAAATTGAGCAGGTCACAGGACTGAGAAAATAGTTTTTTGTGTGATTTATAAAAAGCATCTTTATTATCCGCCGAGTTTGTAAAATTGGCAAAACCACTTCCTTTGTGCTCCAGGGAATAAAATCACAAAGGCAATTGCAAAGTCAATACATATTAAACTCACTTTAAAAAGACTTTTCTGCAGGAATTTCATTTTCCACATACACCCATTAATATTCTAACCCTGATGCAGGTCCACAAATATTTAAAATAAACTATAAACCAAAAAAACACACAGGTGATGCTAAATATTCTATTTAAGTTTGTCAAAAATATTGTACAGTGAAGTTTTTTTTCCCCAAAATATAGTATCTTCTGGTGCAATGCTGCATTCTTAAGCACAACTCAAGGAGGCAATTCATTTTTCTCTACTATTTTACGATAGGCATCCCTTTTAAGAGGGAAAATGTGGGAAAATTTAAGCAATCAAGGTTAACTGAACCCATTTTTTAACCATTTTATCAAATACTTTAGCATGAGGCACTGCAATGCCAAAAAATACATCATGCTTTTGTGTATTGTCATATCGCTGCTGCAGTTAATTTGCCCAGATCAAAATGTCCACTTACAACAGCATTCTGCTCCACTCGGGCTTTCACTTGCTCCACCTTTCCAGATACCACCCGTGGAAAAATGGATGAGTCAGCGCCTTTGCAGAACAGCAGGTATTCCCCTGAAATGCACATGCACAAGAAAGCCAAACACATTGCAACAAACCGCAGGGGGAGTTTAGGATCTTGTCTGCGCACCTGGGCGAGCCTTACCCGAGCCTGACTTGACAATGACGCTCATTCTCCTCCTGACAGAGTCGAAGTTCAGCACGTGGAGCAGCTCAAACCTGACCAAGAGATTGTGTTAGCTTTAAAAAAATAACTTTATTGGCCTTGTATATGTTGCAAACCTCCAACTAATTTCTTTGGATAAACCCTCTGTTTTGGTCTGTTAAAAGTCTGCAGGGGCAAATCTGTCATGTGAGAAAGAGACTTTAAAAACCTAGAGCTAACTCGGGGTTGATAAGGTTTTGAAAGGTGTCATTTGGCAAATAGTGGACTTCAAATTGCACATTATGGTGCATTATTTGCACTTATTCTGAGGACTGGAGGTGATCTTTAACCTTCCTAATGGAAAAGCTGTAAAGATAATCACAACAGTGACTGAGGCCATTGATTTTACTCTAGCGCATTTTCGACTTTTTGTGCCTTAGATTCCCTTACCAAAGGCTAAAGGAGTAAACGAAAGAAGACTTTAGATACTTCTGTCTTCCCTTTGCCTTCAAAGTCTCAACCACTGCTGGATAAAGGGGCTCCCCTCCCCTCTGCAGTGACCTTAAAATAGCTCACTATTGACAGGCCACTGTTGAGAGCGATGGCTGGCAAGGACACTTACACAAACACACGCCATGGATCAAAACATTAGAGACTTTCCACAGCCTCCCCCTATCCCTCCCTATGGAATCTAACTTCCATCCATTCTCGTTGATTCATTTAAGCGTTTTGATCCGACTGAGTGGGTCTTTTGAGGTAGCAGGTTTTCGTTACCTCTGCTAAACATGTAACACAAGCTGAGAGCTAATTCCCCCTCAGTCAGCTGAAGTATGAACACGACTCCATCAGCTGGATTCATCCTGATTTATCACCTGTGGTGTAACCACAGCAGACACAGAGTAAACTAACCTTTCAATCTCATCATCTTTGTTGAGGATCTCCATGTAGTTGTCTTTCAGTCTTAGGTATGTGTAGCCCAACCTGGAAACATGAGCAAAAAGGAATCGATTCTTGAAAAGAAGCATCTGCATAAAACAACTGTTGTCAGGACAGAATTGTGACACATTTTGAAAAACATGAGCTCAAATATATGTAGAAAAGGGAGCACAACTGTGTAAGCGATACAAAAAAATAAAATAAATCTGATGGCCTGATCCTCATGCCTGATGATTCTTACATGTGTTTAATGCACCCTCCACAAAACTGAACACACAACCTTACAAGAGAATGGATGAAAAAGAAAAAAAACACCCACAGGAGTTACATCACAATGAAGAAGGATTAAAGAACTGTCATATTTGTTCCTCCTGTGTATGTTCAATCTAAGGGTGGAGGTGATTTCTCAGAAATGTAATATGCACAGAGATGTCCATTTCTATCTCATTTTCCAGGAAGGTCAAAAAGTTAAGCCAGGACGTCACACCATGTTTGTTTTTGTTTTTTGCCACGGTATGGACCATGCATTCCCAGTTTGGGAGTCTCAATTTAAAGTCAATTTAAAGGCGGTTTGTTTTTGACAAAATTGTTAATGATGATCTGATCCCACCGTAACTCAGAGGTCTCACCACTGGAATACATTTCTAAATCAGTTAAATCACTGCTTCAGCACTATGTAACCACAGATTTCATATAACTTGGTAGTAAAGACACCAGAAAGACATTTAACTAGTCCACAAACACAGAGGGTAAATTTGAGCAACAATTGGTTCAAGGCTGAGAGTTTAGAAGACATCTATTTGCAGACCTTGATGAAGCGTTTGCATTCAGCCCATATTTCACCAGAACATGTGATATAAATAGAAGATACTGACTAAGGGAGTCTAATTGGAGGCCTTACTGAGTGAAACACTATTGCTGATTTCAGGGGACATATCAAAAGACTCCCCTTTCTTCAAAAACCTTTCACACTCAAAAGGAACATGCGTTCACCTGCGCTCTTAATGTTACCGAAAAATACCTTTGGCAACAAACGGTCAGTATGGTTCCATATTCAGATCATTTGAACATTTCACCACATTTCTTCTTTAGTTTGCTTACCTTTTCATTCCTTCGACCAAAGCTACCTCATCCGGTGAGGAGGAGATGTAGAAGGAGGTGGGTCTACCCTGATGAATGCCCTTCTTTATGCCATCCACCGTCTCCTCCTCCTTCACCTGCACCGTGTGACACAGACACAGGGCCCGGAAAAATAGGTCCTCGTACTCCTGAGGACACAGACACAAACACAGCCATGCGTTAGGGTTCTTCTTTACATGCCAGCCCAGCACAGATATACCTCAGAGCAATGCCCTGTGCGGCCTCTGCAGGGGGTACTTTTCAACATTTCTCTGTTTTTCCTCCTTATAAGACAAACCAGACTACTATATAGTATACTACTATAAGACTACTTCACAAAGAAATGTCTCAATATGGAGATCTGAGATTGCCAATTCCTGGAAAATTTCGACATCTGTAAAAGCATTTTTGCAGTACAAATTTGACTAAATTCCTAAATAGAAACATTAACACAACCACTTACTCTCCTGTACCCTCCAGGTGAGGAATCGATCATGTCTATGCTGGAGGCAGCGCTGAGGATTTGACCGTTGCAGATTGCATGTGGGATGTAGACATTCCCATCGACGCAGCATTCAATAAACTCCATGTTGTTCTCAGTCAGCGTGCCGGTCTTATCAGTAAACACATACTCCACCTGAGAGGAGGGAAAGAGAACGAGCATGTCTACGCAATGTTTCCATTAAGACGTGAACCTAAACCTCCCCGTTTGTGGAGCTACAGTCATGGCCAAAAGTTTTGAGAATGATTCAAATGTTAATATTTACAAAGTCTACTGCTTCAGTTTTTATAACGGCAATTTGCATATACTCCAGAATGTTAAAAAGAGTGTTCAGCATAACAGCAATTAATTGCAAAGTCAATATTTGCCTAGAAAATTAACTTTATCCCCAAAAACACATTTCAACGTCATTGTTGCCAAAATGGCTCCAGGGTGCCCAAGAAAGACCAGCAAGAGTCAGGACCGTCTCTTAAAAGTGTTTCAGCTGCGGGATCGGGCTACCAGCAGTACAGAGCTAGCTCAGGAATGGCAGCAGGCAGGTGTGAGTGCATCTGCACGCACTGTGAGGCGGAGACTCTTGGAGAAGGCCTGGTCTCAAGGAGGGCAGCGAAGAAGCCACTTCTCTCCAGGAAAAACATCAGGGACAGACTGATATTCTGCAGAGGGTACAGGGAGTGGACTGCTGAGGACTGGGGTAAAGTCATTTTCTCTGATGAATCCCCTTTCCAGTTGTTTGGAACATCTGGAAAACGGCTTGTTCGGAGAAGATGAGGTGAGTGCTACCACCAGTCTTGTCTCTTGCCAACTGTAAAGCATCCTAAAAACATTCATGTGTGGGGTTGCTTCTCAGCCTAGGGAGTCGGCTCTCTCACAGTCTTACCTAAAAACACAGCCATGAATAAAGAATGGTACCAGAATGTCCTCCGACAGCAACTTTTCCCAACCGTCCAAATGCAGTTTGGTGATGTACAATGCCTTTTCCAGCATGATGGAGCACCTTGCCATAAAGCAAAGGTGATTTCTAACTGGCTTAAGGAACAAAACATAGAGATTTTGGGTCCATGGCCTGGAAACTCCCCTGATCTTTATCCCATTGAAAACTAATGGTCAATCATCAAGAGACGGGTGGAAAAACGAAAACCTAGGAATTCTGACAAAATTCAAGCATTGATTGTATTTCTGTATGTGATGACAACATCTGACATACACACATGAAAACCAGAGGGCAGCAGATCATGTGTAAATATAAAATTTGTGTCATTCTCAATACTTTTGGCCATGACTGTAGGTGGTGCCATACCTGTCCCAGCTCTTCGTTCAGGTCGGAGGTGTTCACCTGAGCACCCTCCCCCAGCTCTTCATCAAACATCTCCTCGTCCCAGGTGATGAAATAGGAGCCAAGAAATTTCTGCATCTCCACCGTTACATACATCGACACGGGGATGATGTAATTAAACAGGACCATGAAAGCCAGAAAGTCTGTGAAGGCTCGGATCACCTGAAAAAGGGAGGCCACTGGTTTTAGAGGAGCTCTCATAGGCGGTCGATGAGAACGTTTCAGCGTTTAAACCTGGAGGGGTTAGGACGGACCACATGGCGCTGGCGCTCGTTCTCCGTCCTGTGGTTGTACCAGGGCTCGTCTCGGTCGGGAGACCACTGCCAAGCGTATTTCAGGACAGTGTTGATCACAGCTTTACTGATCAAGATGCACAAATATACAATCAGAAAGGCGTTCATCGACCTGCAGAGTGGAGCAGAGTAAAGAGGGTTGAGCGCCATGGGTTGGAGGGTAACCACTTCCCTCAGAACGAGTCCAACTTATGCAGCAGTTAGGTCGTTTAACTTACTTTTCAACAGCAGAGCGCTTCTGAGATTTTGACTGGTAATTTAGGGCCATCTTGGTGTCCATGCCAGTATAAACTGCAACAGCTGGGGAGAAGAAAATTCCAAGTTAACAGATACGAATGCTAACAGCCTTTCCAGAAATAATTTAGGCTTTTTACTTGGGCATTATCATTCAGTTCACGCTACTACCATAAATATGTTGCGTATTCTTCAGTGTGGCTCCTCTGAGGAGCAGGTTTTCAGCTCCAAGTGTTCTGCAAAAAAGTCAAGGAATGCGTCTTTAATGAAAGTTTCCCTGGAGTTAAGGGGAAAAGATTGTGTCAGTGTGAGAAGAAAGCTAAGACAAAGCATACTCACCGAACCACAGGCTCTTCTTTGTCCTTGTAAATGTTAATGCGCCCCACAAATCTGGATAAACAGTTCAGCAAAATCAAATGAGGACAAACAAGGTAATTTGATTAGACATAGTGACACTGCGAACGTGTGTGACACTCACTTGTAGAGGTCAGGTTGTGGTTGTTCACATTCAATAGTGGCATGTAGTGAATCCACCTCCCGCTCTGTTCTAAAGGCCATGGTATCTGGTACAGCATAATAGGTCTGAGATAGAGAGCAGGAGGAATAGGAGGAGGAGGAGAAGAAGAAGAAGAAAAAGGCAACAGGGGAAAATGTCAACATCACATCCACGATACACACAGGGTTAATATGGCCCTCCAGCAACTAAAGGTTTTCTAAATGACCTGACGGAAGCGGGAGGGTGGGGCATAAGCTGTTTGTGTGCTGTCTTGGTCAGCAGGGGGGCGGCCTACTGAGATATGTTCGCCCAGCGGAGGCTCTACGCCAAAATTGGCGTAGAGTCTGTTTTTACGCTCATGCACTCAGCCATAAATATGGTCGCATGAGTCACATCCAATACCCAAGAAAGAAAGGTGAAAAGTGTAAGTTGCAAGTCAGATGTACTGTGCAAAAAGAAAAAACGACCATCGATTTCTTCATCCATTTCCAGAAATCTGGTCGTGTTATGTGATGTTTAAATGAAATAAAAAAATAAAAACACTTTAAATAAAAGGGCTTCTTTGGAGTTGATTTTCAAGATGGACAAACTACATATTTCATATGAACATCATTTTGCACACCTTCTGTAAAATGGTCATGATTTAGATCCTTTCTAAGCTCCGCACACTTCACATGTGTGGATTTTTCATCCGTAATACTGAATGTGTGTGATCCGATGCGCCTGGTAGCAGTGTTGTTTTCTTGGTTGATACCAATGTAAATAGATTTTTGACTATTACATAACTGGAATTGTTCTGTGTGAGTGGGAAGGCATTTTGTGTTTTCTAAAAAGTCTATAGTTTTCTGACATTTTTTAAAATCCATACCATTACATCTCCAGTTGATGATTCTGAGTCAAGTTTAAAAGAGGCATTCACTGATCCTGCTACCTTGTGACTAGACTCCCCATCCAGGCTGGTGGTGGTGACATAGCAGGTTCCATCGTAGCGGCTGGAGGAGAGAAGGATGAGATCACAGGGGAAGGTTTCATCCTCTCTCACCATGACAATGTCCCCCACCTGACACAAAGGACAGAGACACACACCAGATTTCACATTAATAATAAAGTAAGATCTATTCGTTTTTGCAAGAAAAAAACACAAAGATGTGTGAGTAACCATCTGCTCATCCTTAAACATTCCTTTTTTTTTTTTTCAAAGGATTGAGAAGTTGCGTAACGGATTATGAGAGCAGAGCAGCTTAAACTCTGATAAATCCCATCTCCACGGTGACCATACACATGACACACGCTCTCCGATTTCATATGATTAATGTATTCATCATTATTCCTGCTCACAATTCACACTCTAATCCCCTCCGTTTGATCTGCTATAGCGAAAGACCCAGGTACAAGTAAGGGGGAAAAAAAAAAGTCAGACAAAAGGACAAATGGCGAGACAGGACAAGAGGAACTAACAGAGAAAGACGACAGGGAAGGGGACAGACGAAACTGGACAAGAAAGACATCAAGCCAGATGTCTCCCTAAACCACTGAGAATCTCTGGAAACTACTGCCATGGTAACACAAAGTACAGCGCTCTGCAATCCTTTAACGCTTGGCAGAGATAACTGAAGCTGTATATTCTGAGTTGACCCTCAACATCCCACGCAGGCTCCGCACACTCGCAATGAGCAGCAAACGCAGCAGAAAGTAGATGTACTAGCACCCATTACGTACCTGCCGACAAATGGCGTTACAAGACTAAAATATAGTGCGCCCGATCAATAGATCTGTGCAGGAGGTGATGGGCGAGATGAGTCACATTAAACAGCCGGACACGGTTTGCATTAAATGTTTGGATGATGGAGCAAAGATGTCTGCGGGTGAGATGCTTCTTTAGCCAA
Organism: Menidia beryllina; assembly: GCA_013363375.1. Taxonomy (NCBI): domain Eukaryota; kingdom Metazoa; phylum Chordata; class Actinopteri; order Atheriniformes; family Atherinopsidae; genus Menidia; species Menidia beryllina. The sequence continues at coordinate 2,007,329 of JABUIW010000214.1, forward strand.
AGTTTTAATGAAAATAAATAAAACACACACACAGGATCTTATTTAAAGGGTCTTATCTCCCCATTTCATTGACTCAAACTTTTGATTGGCAAATCCCATATTTGACTGAATATTGAAACATTGTTAAACTGCTAAAGTAAACATTGAAAAAAAGTTGAATCTATAAGGTTCAATTAAACCCAGAAAAAAAATTTCAAGGAGGTCAGAATTTTTGTATCTGATGAAAAGATAAGAGATGAAGATGAGTCAGCTCGATTAGCCTTAATTGGAAAGTTGCGAGACTGGTAATGAGGGCAAAGCGAGGGAGATAACATGCAGCTAAAGGCCCGGGGCTGGGAGGGCTGCATCCAGGAGCTTCAGCTTCTGCACAGGCCACGCCTGCTCAGCTGACCCAGCCACACCGACTCCCTTTGCGCTTCTCAATTTGAAATGAAATTACACTGGGACACAAATTGAAACAGATGATGTTTTAAGGACACACGAGAGAAAAAGAAAACAGCGCATTGTCACCTTTTATGAGTTGCAGAAAAACCACCCCTTTGGGTCATGTTTTCACTTAAACATCGAACAGTGTGCCCAGTGTCATAGGCAGGTAAGGATATATGGCAACCTAAACATGACACTGCTCTTCTTTTGGTTCTTTTCCAAATTTGTAATAGACATGCGCAAATTCCTGTGTGCATTTCCATCATTTTTTTAAGCTAAAGGCTGGTTGAGAGTATTCCCCTTTCCATATTCTACAAAAGGTAACTTCAGATACTGATGTGATGGGATGTTAAAATGACTCCTGCATATGTTTAAACGTCTATAATATACAACTAACCTTTAAATCAACATTAAAATCTTGCTGGAGAAAAAAAAAGCCATGACACTGAGTATAAACAGTGAAGTCTGACATCATACAAATAGTCTAATGAAAAAGGAGAGCGGGGAGCGCAGCCAGCGGTGACCGGCGCTTGCATCAGAACGACGGAGGAGAACATCAGAGGCTGATGACAGGAACAACATGACTCATGAAATACATCAGTCCTGTTCATTCTCCGACAAACTCCTGCAGCAGTGCACCAGGGCTCTACTTCAGTTTGAGCGCGATTAATTGGTGGGAAAGACCAGAGAGAGTCAAAGTCGGGGAGAGCACTGCAGGGAGGAGGGGAAAAGGGGGACGCGAGAGCGACGGCGGTGGAGAAAGTGAGCTATGCAGCAGTGCAGCAGCGCTGCGCTGTGGCCCCAGGTGCTGTGCTGCGCTAATGAGGCCACTCTTACCCGGAGCTTGTGACTCTGCGTCCTCACCACCTTCCCCTGCTGCACCACGTCCACCGGACACTCGTTTATGGAGCAGTCAGCCTTGTGGCGGAGCCAGTCCTCGTAGCCCTGAGAAGAGTCGCAGCGAGAAAGACACAGAAAAAAAAGATCTGTGAGGGGGAGAGAAAGGGGGACAATATGGATTTTTTTTTGGGGGGGGTTGTTTTTTTGTTCAGAATATTGGGCCTGGAGCATAGTAGAAGATCAAGAGGCGGGCGGGGGGAGGAGATGGTCATACACTGTAATTAATTAGCATTGTGCTCCCTATGCTTACTGACCTGTTTCCTGAATTTCCGGCCAATATGTCACATTTTAGATTTATGTACCGGCAAAGTTCATGCTTCCTTCTCTAGAACAGCTTCATCTATCACTGGTACTACCCTATCCCTCAGAGCTGGGATGCAGTGGAGACGATGCATCTCCCGGGGGGCATGGGATCCTCAGCTCAAGTGATTAACAGAGGAGACCATTCATTATCATATTTCTCACATCACCAGACATATTCAATGGCATGTCCTTTCGCAGCGAGAGGAATGTGTACATACAGATAAAAGAGCGATTGGTGGAGGCCGGGTTTGTGTGGGTCTATTCCGGGCTCGGGGTCTGCGTGTGTGCGGAGAGGGATTGTTGTGGGCCATATTTCAGGGAGATGTGAGAAATATTTGCGTGTGTCCTACCTGTTTTATGGCGGTGACGGTGATAACAAAGAAGAGGGGCAGGCCGCTGGTGACTGGGCTGGTGGGGGTGTCGATGATAAGCTGAAGGGAAGGGGAACAGAGGGAGGGGGGAGTGTGTCGAGGATGGGGGAGGGTGAAGAGGGGCCAACAGAGAGGACAGGGGGAGGACACCGAGTGAGACAAGGCTGAGTTCAGAAGTACAGCAGCATAGAATATGAAAGGAAACATCAGTCAAGCCAACTTTAAATTTGCTCCCCCTTCAGATTTCCCTTTTATAAAACACTCATGGTAAACTCATATTTTTCGGGAGACAAAGAGAAGTTTGATGAGCCACACCCCGATTTGTATCATTACACATGTTATATTTCACACGCTGCTACTAAAACACGCTGCACGCAAAGAGCCGAGCGGCGGCTTCTGCGCTGCGCTCCCGTCCGCCGGTAGGAGATGTTTACTCCGCTATCAGCAGACTGATGCTCAGTGTAAATGAGTCTGGATGCTCTCAGTTTATTTTCAATTTGTGTGGGGGTGTTATCAAAGGACGCAGAACAAAATTAACCTGACAGAACCATTAGTTACGCACAGCCATCGAGGAATACTTCCATAGAAATAATTTGGAAAAGGGCAGACACTTAGTAAGTGACCGGATGAAGTGTCCATCCATCACCGTTAGGAGCAACCTAAAAACACCATGAAGCTTGTGGATCCAAGTATGGCTTGCTGATTGGTTTAAACACGCTAATGGTAAATTAATCACGTTTCAATTTGTTTAAGATAATGCATAAAAGGGGATCTAAAATTAATGGACCGTTCATTTTGAATTCTAATCTTTTTTTGATCACTTGAAAACAAGCACATAAATCAGGTAATGATCATCGTCCCTAAACTAAGAAATACGATAGCGACAAATGCAGCTAATTTAATTTTACTTTTAATGGGGGCTCTTTGATGGGATAACGCCGGAATCCACGTGGAAATGAAAGCCGGCGCAAAAAACGCATACATCCAAGAAAAAACAGCTGTGTCAAACTTTAACACTTATTAGAGAAAAGAAAGAGGGATGAAGGAGGGAGAGACGTGCTTTGCCAGAGCAAACAAGTTCAGGAACTGTGATTAGTCTGCTTCTCTGGCTCAAACTAACCGGAACACAGCCTGTCCTCTTCCAGTCAGAGTTTTTGTGCAAAAGTGGTTCTCAAAAGTAGTCCTCAAGAAAAAACTAAATCAATAACACACCGATTCTACGAATCCTCAAAAAGGAAGCAAAGGTCATGAGAGCTAAAATAAAGGAAAGACACAGCTGGTGCTTCAGCTACTAAAAGTTACAGCTTCTTTTTGTCTGCAGTGACTTCACTTGAGGCTTTGTGCACATGTAAAAGACAAAAAGACAAATCCTCACTACTTCTGTGCAAATTCACACACCATATCAAGCAAAGCACCTGGAAATAAATATTCCCAGGCAAAAGCAAGAGTTTTGAGCCAGAGAAAAGCTACCTCTGTGCTTTTTGTAACTATTTTCAGATTGGATGGAGACTTTGTAGCTTCCAAGCGACACGGAAATCTTACCTGGACCAAAAAAATGACCAAGAAGTAGAAGTTTGCTATTCTTCTGAACTGCTCAAACAGGTTCTTGGGGATGAAGCTCCAAAAGGTGTACTGTGGGACAGGGCGAGAGCAAAATTAAAATGACACAAACAATGGCTCATCACAAGCATCCCTGGCAAGGGAAAATGGTGATGCACAGCTTGTCAAAACACGAGACAAGTGAATTGTGTCGTGCTTAAAAATGGCGACAAAAGAGATTACATGGTTGTCTGGATGTGAAACAGAAAAGGCGCACGATGATAAACTGAGCCGTGGCGCCGACTGTGGCTCACTCACCTTGGAGGAGACGATGCGGTTGTCGGGATAACGCTGAGGGATGTAGGCCTCAGCTCCCGGAGGTGGTTCTTTATGGCCGATATACACTGTCCGATTGTCCACCCAATTCTCCTCCCCCACACACTGACAAAGACACAGATAATACGCGGATGGGAAAAGCAAAACGGAGAAAACTTTGGTTAGTTCACTCGGCTCAACTGAGATTTGTTAATAATTCATGAGCTGCTTGAGATCATTTAGATTCGAACCACATAGCACTGTCAACCTGATGCTGACACACTTCCAAATCAATTTGTGTGAAATCAATAGCCATTTAGTTTGCCGAGATCGGATCGGGAAAGCAACAAACAAATAAAAAAGGAAATAACAATAAAAACAACAAAAAAAGAAATCAACAGGTTAAACCACAACTGTAAGAGTCGTCTCTTAATATCTGGAAACTGCAACCAAGAAACAATGTTGCATCTAAAAAATGTTTTTTTTTTTAAATAGACAAAACCACCTCTGTTTCTTATAAAATGTCCCCTGAATCACAATGAAAAAAAATAAATAAATAAAAAAGGTTCTGTCTTGGATCAGCCTCAATAAAGACACTGTCCCAGATTAAACCCAGCAATCCCGACTGTTACACAAGGCTGTTGTTACACAACTTGAGCTTCTTCCTTGGACAGGAAACTGCAGACAAAGTAGGACCTGGGATTGAAGAGTGTGGGATCTCAATGGGCCACACCAAGGTGGATTTGTTATTTATCCTTTCCTTTTTCTTGCAGAATATCCAGGTGTATTCTGTTTCGGGGTGAGGGACGCATCAGGGTAAGGAGGACAAGAGTTCTGCCGACTTTCAAACAATATGTGAGCTGTCTTACCAGAGAGGAGAAGACCCTGGACCTGATGTATGCTAACATTAAGGATGCTAACATTACATCTCCTCTTCTCTCCCCTCTCCGGGCAGGTCAGATCACAGCCTGGTTCACCTCAAACCCTGCTATGTGTCTTTGTTGAAGAAGAAGCCTACGATCACAAGGACTGGGAGGGGGTGGTCGGAGGAGGCTTATGAGCCACTGCAGGCCTGCTTTGAAGTGACTAACTGGCCTGCACAGTGTGAGCCCCACAGGGAGGGTACCGATGGGCTCACAGAGTGCATCCCGGACTGCATCAACTTCTGTGTGGACTGCAGTGTCCCAGCTCGGACTGTCACCTGTTAGGCCAACCGTAAACCATGGACCGACAAGGACATTAAGGCCAGCCTGAATGACAAGAAGAGGGCGTTCAGAGATGGCAGCCGGGATGAGGTGAGGAGCGTTGGGGATACTAAAACTTAAAATTAAGGAAGCTAAGGACAAGCATAGGAGAAAGCTGGAGAATAAATTCCAGCGAAACAACATGAAGGATGTGTGGAGTGGCATGAGAACCATCACCGGTTCTAGAAGACTTGTGGCATGGGTTTGGAAGGCTGAGTGGACCAGGCCAATGAATTGAACCTATTTTTCAATAGGTTGGATACTGCGGCCCATCCCCCACAAGTCTCTGCTGCTTGCAAGCCAACGACTACCACTCTACCTTCCCCTGCTCCTCCACCTTACCCTGTCTACTCCTCACCACCTCAATTCACACCAACCTACCCCACCCCTCCCCCCTGCTCTACATCATGTCCTCCCCAACCCGAGGACCTCACCCCTCCCCCAACTGACACCTCTACAGTGTCCTTCACGCCTGACCTGGTGAGAAGACAGCCAACCCGACTCCACTCTGGCAAAGCTTCCGGCCCCCGATGGTGTATTTTCCAGGGTGCTTAAAGGTTGTGCCCCCAAGCTGTGTGGAGTACTTAACCTTGTCCTGCCTCATTCCTGTGCTAAAGAAGCCACGTCCTAGCGGCCCTCAGGACAACAGACCGGTGGTACTGATGTCCAACATCAGGAAGACCTTCAAAAGGCTAGTCCTGGAACAGCTAAAGTCTATGGTCAGGCCCTTCACTGATCCACTACCGTTCGCCTAGCAGCCCCGCCTGGGAGTTGAGGACAGCATAATCTACCCCCTGAACAGAGTCAACACCCATATGGACAAGCCGGCGAGCACTGTGAGAATGACGTTCTTTGATTTCTCCAGTGCTTTCAACACCATCCGTCCGGCTCTACTAGGTGAAAAGAAGACTGCGATGCAGGTGGAGGCCCCCATCGTGTCCTGGATTGTTGATTACCTGACGGGCAGACCACAGTACGTACGCCTACAGAGCTGTGTGTCTGACAGGGTGGTCAGCAACACTGGGGCCCCTCAGGGGACTGTCCTCTCTCCCTTTTTCTTCACCCTCTTCGCTTCAGACTTCAACTATTGCAGTTCTGCCACCTTCAGAAGTTTTCCGATGACTCAATAGTTGAGCAATAGTTGGCTGCATTGAAAAGGGTGATGAGAGTGAATATAGGTCTGTGGTGGGCAACTTTGTCACTTGGAGTGAGCTCAACCATCTGCAGCTCAATGTGACAAAGACTAAGGAGCTAATGGTGGATCTGAGGAGGGCAAAGACACCTGTGACCGCCGTTTCCATCCAGGGGGTCCCTGTTGACACTGTGGGGAAGTATATGTACCTTGGGGTGTACTTAAGGTGGACTGGACTAGAAACACCAAGAAACACTAGAAACACCAAGGAGGTCAACAAAAAGGGCCAAAGCCAAAGCGACTCTTTTTACTGAGAAGGCTGAGGTCTTTTATCATCTGTCAGACGATGCTGATGATGTTTTATGAGGCTGTTGTGGCCAGTACGATCTTCTTTGCTGTCACATGCTGAGGCAGTGGGCAGAAGATCGCGGAGAACAACAGACTAAACAAACTGATCAGGAGGGCCGTGACGTCGTAAGGGAGGAGCTGGAAACTGAAGACTGTGGCAGAGAGGAAGATGCTGTCCAGGCTTCAGTCCATCTTGGACAAAGTCTCACACCCTCTCTTCGACACACTGGCCCAGCAGAGGAGCTCCTTCAACTGAACACTCCTCACCCAGATGCACCACAGAGCACAACCGGAAATCATTCCTGCCTGTGATCATCAATCTTTGGCTTGATACAGTTGTGATTATAGTTTGTACAACCCATCACAGATTCTGGATTTTGCAGAATTTTTCCCAAAAAACTGGTGGAAACTTGACCACTAGAGCGTCCACTCCCTGCCTTTCTCTCAACTGGAGCTGACCTCATGTCCAGAGAACTCAACAATACAGCACAGACTTCAAATACTGCCCCATCATCACGCCACACAGTTTTAGCTTACTTTTTCTAAATAAAGCAGCACATTCTGTTGAGGGACATTTTTTTAAAAGATGCTTTTGAGAATGTGTGTATGCACCGATCATAGTGGCATGACACTTATCACACAGTTCTGCCTGCATGGTGAGTTATGACCCATCCACGCCTGGAGAGACTGAATGTTTACTGGAGGCCCCTTTTATACCCAATCCTGACACTTTCACCTCCCAGTAAAAAACATTTACTCAACACTGAGATTATGTATCTCATAAAATTGGATCTGTGGGCTCAAATTGTGCTGGAACTGGGACATTGGTACTGAAAAAACTAACCCTAGTCTGTCTGTGAACAATAGAGTGGGAAAGCATACAATAGGGACCACAACATTTAGCCGTTAGATTCTGCCTCCCTGCATCGCACCAAAAGCTGTGGTGTGATTGGACAGTGGGATCGCAGCCTTCGGCAAAGCTGTATGTCTGATACAGCTCAAAGAAGAAGTGTTGACCATTAGCAGAAAAAGTTCTGGGTCAATCACTTCAGTGGAAGCAGTACTTCAGGGCTTTAAACGCCCTCTACATTTTGGCAGAGTTGTAGCTCATTATTGTGCTCAGACCACATGATCCAAACTTCCCACCATTGTCCCGTTCAGTGGGATTTCAATAGGCATTTCAGCAAACTAAAGACTAGGCACAAGATTAAAACACAAAAGGCTAATGTAACAAAGCGAGCTTCGATGTGAGCAACAAATAGCGAATCACCCGAGTTGAAAGCTCAGAATCGCACATCTAAACTTGCCCTCTGTTTATCAATAGGCACTTGGGCGCTGAGGTAAAAATACACATTTAGCCAACAGCGTCAGCCAACTTGAGACCCCTCCAAAAAGATTAGTGAGGGCAACAGGACCCTGAGAGATACCGGGCAGTGGAAAGTGAGAGTGGCAGCAGATTGAATTGCAGCAAGCAACAGTGAGGGCCAGGGGATGGAGGGGGACTTACAGTAAGAATACATTACCTCAGAATCAAAAACAGCGAAGAGGGGCAACAAGGAGAGAGAGAAAAGCATGTTTAAAAGGAAGAAGACGGACATGACTGATAAAAGACCCCCTCAGCTGCTGCTTGAGTCTGCAGCACTGACTGCTTCCCCCTTCCTCCGTTCAAATATTTTTTACTCATAATGACTCGGATTCCATCGTTCACTCCCTCACATTTCTGTCTTGGCTGCTCTATTTGTTCCCACCATCTCCCTGTCACACGATGACAGAGTGTGACTGCGGGATAGAGATGGAGGGAGACGCAGAGAGATTGCATTGTGGTTCGTGGTTATCTGATCATTAATCCTCACTGATCTGTATCAACCCTTGTCCCGCGGTTCCCTCTCCACTCCATCGCTCCATCAGACAAAGTGGCTTGCTGGTTGGTTGCGGGACGTCGAGGCTTTGTCTTTATTAACAGAAAGGCAGTTCTTACATCACCATCAATCATCTGCAAAGACACAGTGGATTTGATAAAAGCGAAAAAGCGTCCCACCATTGCAGCTTCGACTGATTTCTGAGGGCTGGAGTGCGTTCTCTTTGGGGAACAGTTCCCTGATTAAACCCTGAAAGAGGGAGCAGCCCCACTCCTGCCGTTTCCAAATTCGGAAAAGCTGCTATTTTTAAACAAAAGCCACAAGAGTATTTTTAGCTTTGGCATTGTGTGCTTTTTAATGTGGCTGTTTTTGCAGATGCTTTCCCTCCTCGGCACTTGAAGGCACCACAGACGCACGCGTCATCATTAAAAAGCTCTCCGCCACCCCAGCAGTGTCACGGTGAACTCAAACCTTCACCATGATGTAGCGCTTTTCTATCACAGGCTGCAATAAAAGATATACACCATTAACTCGGCTGATTAAACGACTCTGTCTTGCACTTCCTCCACTGCGCAGTCCTGTGCTGCAAGGGCACTCCACATGTTCAGCAAGGATCTCTCATTAACCCACAGATCAAACTCCTCTGACTGAGCTCCACTTTAATGGACTCCTGCTGTTAACACAGGTTGTCTGAGACATGCAAAAAGGGATACATAATACTCAGGATGTTTGTTTAGCTCAGTTTTACATAATGAAGGAAAGAGCGCGCCATACCGGGTAGAACTTTCGAAAAGGAAGATGGACTTAGGCTAAAGAAGCTGGATCATGACTGGATCTGTTATAACAATGCAATATTTGTGTTTTACACCCAGATGTTCAGGCATTAGGACACGTTTGCTGCCGGTAATAGTGTAAATAAATAGAAATATTGACCGGGAGTTGTAAATCTAAGATTTGATGCACTGATAAACCTGGTAACTGAAGGGTGATGGTAAGACCAGTTTAAGAGTTAAATGTAAAGGAGATGTAGATAAACAGCTATTATATCCCAGTAGCCAGTATAGGGATAGGGTATATGATATGATAGGCCCTAATGTAGTTCTCTTACACATAAAGAAGATCAACAACTAAGGTAGACTGACTCTTAAAGTTTCAAAAGCAAAATTAATTCGACAAAATCTAAGTTATCTTGCTACTTTTGTTATTTCCTCGATTTTTGTGGATGCAAACACAGTGGTACAGCCGTACCTGACTGCTCAAACAGTTGAGCCCTTGGTCAGCTAAAGACAATGGAGACTGGGGATTTCATTCATTGCCGCAGACAGACCTGCAGAGCAACAGATTGCATAGTTATGTCTGCAGGTTCCTGTTTCAATGACACAAGAACAAACGGAAGCTTATACAGATCCAATATTGAATGAGTGCCTCTCTCTGTTCAATCTAATCTTGTTAAAATAGATTTGACGAGAGCTTATGAAGGAAAACGGCGAGCATTACTGGTACAGGCAATATCTGAGATATTCTTGTTTTTTTCCTGTTAGTTTTCAAACAGGACCTTTTGGACTCTGGACTACAAAAAAAAGGAAGCATCAAAAGCAGCAGTGAGGATTAAACTGATGAAATAAAAGGAGGAGAGCATACACAGTAGGTAAAGGAAGAGAATAATACGTGAAAAGGAAAACAGATTTGTCGGTATTTTTGCTTTGATGCTACCTTCTAGTCTAGTGCGTGTTGTCTCAATCACTGGTGACAAAAGCCCTTAAAACCTGACAACCCATAAGGATACCTGTGAAACACATTACAAGGCTAAATATTAAAAGAGCACTTGTAAAAGACAAAAATTTGTATTCTGTTGATGCCCCAGCTTCCTCTCCCACTTGACTAGCTGTGATCCAACCGTTACATAAGTCTTTAATCCAGCTGTGTTACTTTTCCTCTTCCCTCCCACTGCTCTCTCCTTTTCCTCCAGCCACGGTAATCTCCATCCTAAAAAGCCTTCAATTTGTCTGCGTCTCACGTCAGCAGACTCACAAGGCCTCAAACTGTCTCACATAACAATAACACACACACATATATATAAATATATATATATAAAAAATGTGTGTGTGTGTAGATATTTGCATATGAGCACTGGTGAGTAAAACTCAGCTCAGGTCAGGTTTGCTTTGTCACCTACAGCCGCTGTCTCTCCACCAGGGGCCCCTTCACCCTGGGGTGCTGCAGACAGGAATAGACTGCCCTTAACCGTGTGTAGCAGCGAGATGAAATGTGGCGAGCGGTGATGCATCGGGATGCTTTCTGCCTTTCAACACCAGCCAGGGGGACTCAAAGAGCCGTGAAGTTGCTAGGAACCTTTCTTGAGCCCTTGAGAATGTGAGGACCTGCTGGTACCTTTTCCGATCAAAGGGACAGTTCACTTTTAACCAGCTGATTCTGTGTGAGGTCCCCACTGGTGCAACAGTTGCATATTCAGGGACAAAACTGTTACAGTTGATACTGGAGGATACAAGGATAAACGGGGCTGAATACAGGAGATAGCAGAAGCCATGGACCAGATTTATGACAAACTGTTACCCCATGAGGCTGCTTTCAATATACGCTTATAAAAATTTGAACGTTTCTACTCTTATAATGGCATCAGTTAAATTAGCCATCAGCCACACATACCTGCATCCTTTGAATCCAGATCATGGCCTCATGCAGTTCTCACGGAGTATGAGGCAATACGGTATGAGGCATCATGCCATATCTATTATTATCATGAAATAAAGGGCACTGAAGAGAGGGGAGTGGTGACAGTAGACATACCACACGTGAGCTGACCAACTGGTGTGCAACAGCCACACAGGAGATTTGCTTCAAGCACAGCCTTGCAATTGCCCTTTTACGTTTCAGAAGCTGCCACTTTGGGCAGTTTCATAAACATGTGGAACACCGTCTCTGGTCCCTTAGCTTTGCCTTTGCCTTTCCAACTTTCGTCCTATCAGCACCATCTGTGTCTCCTGAATAGTGTTAGAATGAAATGAGTGTTATCAATATCATACAACTGTTTGTCTTTATGAAAATGGTCATCTTCTTTAGTCTAGCGATACCACAACCAATCAGCTTCCCATTTTGGTGCCATCTGTTGTTTTTGAAGGATTGCACACATCTCTGTTCAGTTGAAAAAAAGACACTCTGCAAGGATTAAACTGCAGATAGATACTTCCATTAAAGTATAGTGTTTTAGAAAACTTCGAAACAGGAATTCAATTTCATAAACTGACAAAAAATGTAATTAAATAAAAAAAAATAGAAATATATATGAAAAACATATTTTCCGCAGTACAGACGCAGTACACCCATATCAAACCAAAAAAGGAAATCCTTTTAGCTGAAAAAAATAGCATTAAACTAGTATTTACAGACTGTTGGACTATGACGGACTTAGGCCAACCACTTCATAACACATTTCAAGAGAAAATGAGGGCACGAAAAAGTAGCAAGAAGAAAGGCCTCTATCATCTCTTGTGAACTGAAGTGGCCTATCAGATATGCACCTTTAACAGGCTGAAGCAGATTTACCTATTTAGTGTTGCTGGGTTACATTCAGCCTTCTCTCTGTCTGAAAAGGCTTAGACTCCCTGCTTATCACATTCTAATCACCTGGCATGATCTGATGTTTGCTCTTCTATGTACTTTCATTAAGGCCGCAGCTGTTCAGAGTAAGGCAGGGTTAACAAAGGGTGATAACCCAAGTAATAGAGGTCCAGATATCCTGTACACCATCCATCCCTCAATTGGCAAATCAATATCTCGATGGTTTAAGTGATGACTTATACCGTGACTGATTAATACTGTCGCAGAGTGGGTTAGGATGCAGAGGGTAAGAAGTGAGGGGCGTGTTCAGTGACCCCCATCCGTTCCTCTCCTTCCCCGCCTCAATTGAAGATCTGATTTCCCCTGGTATTAGCTCTGCAGGAGCATCCATCAAGCGCCCTGCCACTCGCCGGCCGCTAACACACACATGTACACACTCATTTGCAGCAAACAAGCTAGATATCCACTCAGGGTGCACATTCTGCTGGTTATCTTCCCACCACCTGAGCCGGTTGTTGGGTCAGGTGAAGGCGTGACAGATGTTTGGACCCTTACAGGAGCTCAAAGGCTGTCACTGTTAGTCTCTCATAGTCAGCCCCCTCCCCTCCCTCCCCTCTAATTCAGTCTCCCACCAACCAGCTGCTTCCTGTCCTGCTTCATAATCAGAGGCTGCTGATGGTTGCAGCCCTGTCAGACCAAGCCAACTAGTCATACGGTTACAGCTCAAACTATTATTCCATGTATGTTTCCTGCTAAAAGTTTAACCTGATCACAGACTCAAGACAGTGTTTGAGCTTTAGCTGCTACCCTGGGCATATGTCCTTATCTTTTTGGGCCTGATTTGGATGCAAGCCTGGCGAGTACAACTGGGAACCCGAGGCGGTTTGGTGGTTCTGTTGTGGCTGACACAAACTCATCAGCTTAGTTCGTCTCGATTCTACACGGTCAACAGTCCCAACTGCATCTGTAGCCACTGGCACATTCTCCGGTCAGCGCGACAAAAAAAACTGAAAAACAACACTGAAAAGCCGACAGACAGTCAGCCTCCTGCCAGAGCTTAACAAGTGACAAGTGTGCCAATGCAGATGAGCAAAGAACTGGATTTGTCATCCTGTCCGTGTGCTTTCACGGCCTTTGTGCAAAGCTGGGAAAAACCAACATGCAACACAGGTTAGTGTTGAAAAGCAAGAGGAAAACAAAAAGAAGCTGCATGACACATTTCATTGAGACACAGAGGTACAGTTGTGACAGTGTTGACAGACGGCGGGCCTTACGAATCTGCTGATGATATTCCGGAGCTGGCTGAAATCCATCCTTTCCTCAGCTCCGGTGGTGACTTAAACCGTGCGACAGCGACTCTCTGCTCTCCCGGGATCTTCGTAAACGCTACCTACTGTGGATCTTTCCACCAGCATCCATCGCTCACCGCCGCAGCTGCCGCCGTGTCTGGGATTTAGCGAGGAGCAGCGGTCTCTCTCAGTCACTCGGCTGCTCTGATTTTCGTGGCATCACTGGAAGAGCCACGCAGCCACCGAGCGAATACAACAACCTTCACTCACACGCCTCGTTCTACATCTCAAGATAGTTTTCACGGCTTCAAACCTCCAAAAACTCCGGCTTGTCCTGGCTGTGAATTCCCACCCTGTATTAAAAATAGTTTGTATCCTCGCAGGAGATTTTTTCACCCCCTTTTCCAGGACACCGTGTGCGTGTCGCTCTGTGGTAACGGCGGTGGCCCTAGATGTAGTGGTCTACAGCGCGCAACCGTCAGATGACTGCGCGGCGCATGCGCACCGAGGGTCTGGTCTATGTTTGAATCCTGCACAGAGAACTGTAGTCCGTCGCTCATGCAGAGACTGTTCAGAACACCATATAGATAGATAGTTTCTATCTATCTATCTATCTATCTATCTATCTATCTATCTATCTATCT
>JABUIW010000214.1:2021287-2075295 GCA_013363375.1 Menidia beryllina
CTATCTATCTATCTATCTATCTATCTATCTATCTATCTATCTATCTAAGATAAGTGGTCAGCGATTAATCTTCATGAACAGTTTATGTCTTCATATCAGGTGTGAAATATGAATGCAATTAAAAGGCTTTATAAACGTTTTAACCACTACAGTAACATTTATATGTTGTTTCTCAGATCTTTATCAGCAAAAGTCAAGCAAATGTAAGAATTCCAGGGACAATCCAATAGTTAAAATGTTGTTCTGAAGTATTTGTCACCACTTTGACCAGTGCATAAAAAGGTCTCAGGCCTTTGATGTAATGATGTGGCCAACAGCACATTTAACCTCTTAGTATATTTAGGCGGAGACATGCCACATGCCCTGAATACCAGCTGCCTGTTTCCACAACAGACCCTGGCCAAACACACATACACACATACTCAAGCAAACACACACACCATCTTCAGACATCACACTAATATTCATGAACATGTGCAATATTCCTATAACACAATCCCAACTTCTAAGCAACAACATTTGGCAATACTTGGTTGTAATACATTATAGCTCTACTTTCCTTTAAGGCATTTGATTTTTATTATGTGAGAAGTTTTCACAGAAAATACATTATATGAATTATAACCTGTTGCAGCTTTAGAAAAATCTTAATAAGTTAATGTAAATATAAATTAAAGTCTGATAATCAATTAACATTGTTTGATGATAAACCTATTTGATTAAAAGTTCATACAAATATTCAGTAATCAAGACTCCTTCTGTTTCTTGTTATAAGTTGTTTTTAACTGGATTTCTATTCAACATATCTTCTGTCTTTGTTTTTTAAAGAACTGCTATTAACTCACATTGATGAATTAATCAATGTTTTTTTCTTCATGTTGCATTGATCTGTTATCCATTTGTATAAACATTAGGCATGATCTATAAGGGACTTTTCCAACACATTCAGTTTTGATTGACCTCATGAGAAGAAGCATGTGGTCATCTGCAAACACAAATAAAAGCTGAATAAAATGTACACGTTAAAATGAGGCAGGAGTCCAGCTTTAATGATTCTGAGTTGGTATCGTGCACCAGAGGGACGCTGGTGCGTCAGATAAAATAAAAACTGATGTAAATGCTCGCGCTCTCTGAGTAATGCATGAAGCACTAAGTGCAGCCCCATAGATTGGTCCTGCATTACCCCATCAGTTGCCATACAATGTAATGTATAAAACTCAAAATGCTTCTGTGATCAAAAGAGAATCTAAAATTAGCCGTATCTATATCTGGGGTGATCCTGTGACAGCTGGGCAGCAAGTTGGCCTCAGACGTTTCATGTGCAGATTTAGGGCTTTCAATTAGCACAGGTGCTATTAATAATGCATGAAGATCCAGCACTTTCAGCTCAGACCTGTTAATGCTTGATGTGGCTGTTTCTCTTCTTCAAGACCCTGGGGGCATTTAGTGCCTAATTATGAGTCTCCCCCACTGGACACATCACAGTGTTTTTATGATCCATTGTGAGAATCATACGAGTGTTTTAATGATATTGTAATGTTGTGGAAATGGCAACAAACGATATGGTGGCAATAAAAAAAAAACTGATTTAATACTCTTTGCAAAATAGTGAGTAAGAAGTAGGGAGATACTTCTTCAAATTAAGCATCTAGTCTGTGAATTTTCTCACTCCACATTTTAGAAAGATATTGTCCTGCTGCGGGGCTAATCTGTTTTCTTTCTCTGCTGGCCACTGGCCTTGATTTCCAAACAAACTGGGATAAAACTGCAGCTCCCTTTGCAGCTTAGACTGATGTTTCCACTGCTGTTCCTGAGACTATTATGCAGTTCACTGACTTTTTTGATTCCATCTGAGTGGAGAAATTGGGTCATTGTTCATTCCTTGCTTCTGTCTTCTGTGTGGGCGTTAGCGAATTACTGTACATATGGGGCAGTGGGTTACTATCCAAGGGCAGCTGTCGGGCCTGAGCATGGCCAAATTTATAATCTAGACATGTGGACATATTTGCCATGGCCAAAACATTACGGATACTTTTAAATAGAATTATTATGATTTTTCCTTCAAAAGTATATTAGTTTGAAAGTCATATTCTAGCCACACATTTCTGAAATAATCATAAAAACATTCCCCATAAAAGTAATGAGATCAACCTTCTTGCCTTGATACATATGCGATACTGTAGTGTTGTATGGCTTCAGGACATCTGGAGTCACATTCTCCTTTTGTATGAATAGTGTGTGTACAGTAAATGAGTCTGGTGTAGATGTGGCATTCTCTGCTCCCAAGTAGTTTCCCAGTCCACTCATCTGTTGGTCATTCCCTTATCATAGAATCATATCTATCCTGGCTGGATCTCCAAAAATCACCTAGTTTCTCTGAATTTCTTGAGTTCCAAGAAAGGCTCTGAAACTAATCCGGAGGAATGCCTGCCTAACTACTCTTCCCATCCCATCTACTCTTCTAAAAGAGTAGATGGGATGGGAAGACTTCCAAGTCTGGTTAATTAATTCCAACACAGTCATATATTATGAATAAATGGTTTTGAACCATTTTCATTTAGTTTGCATGCCTTTCTTAAACTAAAGCAGTTTGTATTTTTTGTGAAACTTTTGTGCTGACTTAACATGGTATGGTTTTGAGGAACTTTTCCGAGGTCTTTACCTGTTTTAACACTGTAAAAGGAAATGCTAGGATAACTCAGTAACTTCCCACAGGCTTACTTGTTACAAACTGCGGTAGGATTTCAGTGATTCTCAGTGGCAGTTTTTCAGTTTTCTTTTTCGCATCATCACAGCTCCTGTTGCCCTAAGAAGCTGACACTGCACTGTTGTCAGCACAAACACCAGATCCTATTATGCTGTAGACTTGAATTATCCTCATATTGACTTCCTGACTTTGAATAATTGAGAATATGGAGCATGACATGGTGAAAAAACTGCATCTATCATGAACGCACAGCTGTGTCTTAAGGCTTTGCAGGTTTGTGGATATTCTATTTGCTTGTACTTGGTTAAAATCAGTATCGGTTTCTCAAATACAAATAAAACTGATCACTGTTCATCATTAATGGTCATGTCTCACTTATTTTTATGTTTTCCGCAACCTTTTTAAATCTTATTGGAGTCGAAGTGAACATAACACAGGTTTAAATCCCGATTATCAATAGAAAGCTGATTATGTAATTAGATTAAAGGCTCGCATAGCGAATCAAACGTTTATCACAGATTGACTGAGGGTGTTAAATCAGAGTTTGGGTTGATCAAGAGAGCACTCTGTGCATGTAAATTAAGGTATATGGTGCCATCTGGTGGTTACCATGCAGAAACACAGAAGACGTTTTCAGAAATGCAATGTGCTTTGGTCCGTCCCCTGGCTCAGTTGGTGTAGATTCAGGTAATTTGGTCACTAATTAATTCCTTTGATTTGCTGTAATTGGAGGGCTGTTAAAGTTTAGCCTGTACCGTGGGGAAGTAAATTAACAGAAGGTGGCTATTAAGTCTGTTGTCTTTTGTCTTCTGTTTATTTCTTCATCAAGCTCCAACAGTGGCAGCCACATTAGAATGATTTGTTGCTGCTTGACTGAATGAGTTTTTGAGTGTATTTGGTTTGTGAGCGAGAGCCTGAATGATTCAGTGGATGAATGAGTGAACCAGCTGATGGGTTTTGCTGTGACCTCTTGACTCATGTCAGAGGTCAGTGTGTTATCGCGGTTTGCGAGTCTAAGGTTACAAGAGTGATCTCTGTGTGCACACGGCAGGGACTGGGTCCCTCCCTGAGCAAAGATAATAGGTGTGTTTGCGTTACTGGCGGTGATGATGTGCTTCACATGCCTTCTCTCCATGCCCAGTCCGGGTGCCAAGAGAGGGGCTTAAACCTGCGTCTGGAGATGGGAGCTGTGAGATCCCAGGGAACGGATGCTTGGCACCGTGAAATAGGATTTTGGAAGGACCGAAGCAATGGAGCGAGAGGGAGAAAAGCGACTGCCAAGTCCTCTCCAAGGATTTTGTGCCCCCCTCCTCACCCCTTAAACATATTTAGTTTGAGCACACAGGCACACACACACACACACATACGCACACAAACACATACACGCGGACACGCATACACATTGAAATATGAGGGAGAGAAAGAGGGGGTTGTGGATGGAAGGAAAGAGAAAGAAAAGCAAAGAGGGAAGTATAATAGGAGGAACATTGTTTGGAGCAGTGCTGTCAGAGACACTGACCTGAACATGTGTTCCTCACTGTAACAAACTCCTAAAACTTACTAATCCTGCCAGGGCTCTACCAGGTGCCTCCTGTCAGCCTTTAAAGATTACGAAATGTGTGTTAGCTTCCTGTACGCTCACCGTGTCTAGCTTTACAATACAAGAAAAAAGCCAGACAAGAAACTGAGACTAGAAGTAGGAACGAGGGAATCAGAGGGCCTCAGCCTCTCATACATGTGTCATAGAGGGCGATCGATCTTTCAACCCTTGCTATCAAGGCACGAGGACCCCGTTCAACACACCGCCATCTGCATCTCTATGTGCTGAAAATAATCCTATCAAGCTTCATCTCTCAGTGTCTCATTTACGTGGTCACTGCAAATACCAGCATAACTGGCAGCCTGTGCAGGAAGCAGGGAGAGGAGAAGAGTCGGCTCAATTTGTCTACAGCTGGCAGGGTGGGCCCACAAGAAAGAGGAAAGAGGTTATGAGCACAAGACTAAGGAGCTGAATTGATGAAAGAGAACAAGGCGGATGTGTCTAAGTTGAGGCTTCAATTGATGAAATCTTATCAAGGGAAAAGTGTGTTCAAAGATAGACTGTTGATAAAAGTAAAGATATCAAAACCTAGTGACTCAAAATTCAAAGCAATCCCTTAAACCTTGCCCCCCTTGTCCTTCCTTCACATTTATTTCTGATTCATACCTCTTGTTGCTTGCCCTCTCCAACACCCTTTTGAATGATTTCCCTCTTTTTTTTCTTCCAATTTTCTACAAAAGGACTTGAGCAATTTTGCCATTACTCATATTATTGCTGGTGGCTGCAAACCGAGCCTTGGCTCTGTTCCTCCGGGGTAATTGGAAACTGCAGGTGTGAGAGGGCACATTAGCATACACAAGCCCCGCACAGCATACTGCTTCAGCCCTAATGGCAGCATGAAAAATACATCTATCACGCTAATGCCGAAGAGATGGATGTGCTCTGTAGTTAGACCACTGAGACCAGTCATAAAAATGTGATAGCCTGTGGTGCTAGTGAGCTGCAGCACTCTTTCCCCAAATTGTTTCTATGGTATATTTGTGTCAATATCAAATGTATCAAGAGGGAAGATCTGACCTATGCAGGAAGACTGAGACCAACTCATTTTGAAATAGATATGTTTGTGCTGTAAATGTGCAATATCTTAAAATAAACAAGGTTGCCTGTGTGAGTTGAGTGACACTTGAAGTAACTATCTGCAAACAATTATTTCACTGTATAACCCCCTTCAGAATTAATTATGGGCATTTGTGATTCAGTCAAACCTTGAAAAGGTATATTACATGAGTTGATACGGATTCAGGTAAATGCAAGAATGATATCGAGAGAAAAAAAGGTCAACCATGTGTTCAGTGGTATGGAAGTGTGTATATAATAGAGACAATACATACACACAAACATATGTGTTTGAGTGTTTGAATGGCCTACTGATGTTTGCTCAAGAATGGGTAATAACTGTCTGTGCTCAGGACAAAAATAAGTAGGTTCTGAATTTATTTTCTTACTTAATTAATTCATCCTTCTTTTTTTAGGTTAATTTATAAAGAAATCAACTGGCCTTTCACTGGAAATTAACAAGCAAGTCAGACCAGGAGGAATATTAACTTAAATAAACATTCCAATTTTCAGCAACTTAACTACGTATTTCTCCAGGCATGCCACCATTTTTTTAAAGATACACAGTGGGGAAAAAAGGAGGTCTGTGCATTGCTTGTTAAATTGACAACATGTAACTACAGATCTACAGTATTAACAGTTATCCTTCAGTTCATAACTGAACATTTTTTCACTTTCTGGCTGGACTTAAACACTAACATCACTTGGTAATGGATGGAGATGGAAAAATACTGGGTTTGGTTCAGAAAGTGACCAAAGTACATTAATTTTATGGTCCAATTTTTTGGCTCGTTGACTTAGTGACACGATGACACAACAAATCCACACGATGGGATTTTTTGCTTGGGTTTAGACTGTTGCACCACCTGTAAATGATTTTCAACAAAAATTCAGATGGGTCTAAAAAGTATTTATCTCTTAAGTACTTACAGTACTTGTAAATTCTACCATCACCACAAGATGGCACATATTCACTTAATGCACAGGAATTATCCATCAATAAACAGCACTTGTAGGGTCATTTCTGTGGTATAGAAGAGTTGAGATGGGATATAAATGCAGTCCATATCCAATGAATTTCCTGTATTTTGGATAAAATTTAATAAACGCCCCCCTAAGTGAAGGTATTCTTGGAGGTTGTTGAGCTTTCCGAGCCACTAAGATGGCAAGGTGGGAGTCCAAATTAAAGGTTGTGTAATCCATCTCTTATGCTGTGATGAGGTATTTCTCTCAAAACGAGTGTTTTAGGCACCGGGACTCACAAAATGTTCTCATGAGATGTTGTTGGTCATATACAAAGGCCTTCACGGTTTATCGGTTATCTTCTCCAAATGTTGCTCCATATTTCCAGTGGAGTTTCAGAGTCTTGCAGAATCAATGTCAAAACTCAAAATAGCTCTTCTGGTAAGAGGAGATCAAATGCCTCATTAACTTTATGTTGGTTTCTCTTCAATTGGCCATCAGACCTGTCCTTACCACAGACTCGATTTATAAATTTTCTTCTTTTAATAGCTGGATCAAATCTGTAAAATACATTACTCAAATATTTGGCCAACCTTGGCCATTCACTGCATAATGGACCTAAATTACAAGTGGACAACAATTACAAACCTCTAAGGGCTTCTCTCACTTATGTGCTAAGTTTGTGGAACATTTTGGCCTCAGTCAGTTTCACTGGCATGTATTTTTGTTCTCATTCATTCATTCATGGAGCAGTTTAAAATATGTGCCTTCATATGTAGCTCTATTCAAATGGACCAAGATGAAAAAATGTTATGCACATACTAGACAGCAAACAACAGAAAATCCTTCCCAAAAAATGCAACCTGGAGAAATTTAAGTCCATTACGATGAACATTTTAATTTCAAATGCATTTTTATCTATTCTATCTGGAGATTATAAATATTTACAAACAGTCCTCATGAATCAATGCATCTGTGGTTTCGCTGTGTTTTGGTAGAGAATGGATTCAGTGCCTAATGAAAGTAAGTTGCTTTGCCGAGGAGTATTATATATACTAACATTAAACCATGCCTAAGTGCTGTATTTTTTTCTCTTTATTCTTAATAAGGCCTTTTTTCGGCTACTGAATACATAACGCAGTTAAGCCACCACAGATTTGATTGGGTGATATTCTGAAACTAGATGATTCACAAAACATAACCGATCATTTGGTTGCAGGGAAATTCACAAAACCTACGGGAACGTTGCCAAAATGCAATCTAATTATCCAATAAAACAAATAAAAAAAACCAACAAATACTTGACTGAAATTTCGTGAAGACGTATTTTGATTGTATTTTGATTCAGCTGAGCATGCATGAGGTGGCAATGGAATGAAAGCAAACTTCTTTTTACCATAAGAAAACTGGCAGAACCAGACCCAGATTCATAGAGGACTCAAAGGATTCTGACTCAAATGATTAGTGGTAACAACAGCCATAGATACAGTATATGGGAGAAAATGAAATGATCGTGTCATCTGCATATGCATGCAGAAAGAGTAAAGCTTTAAAAGTGGAGGTTTCCCAACACTCTAGACCTACAACACTAAATCCAATGGATGTTTCAGGATCAACTAAGCCATCCCAAACGATCAACCTAATGAAAGCGAAGGTTTTAAGCTTAGTCTCATAGGTAGAGATGGTGTCTCTCACTCAAATTATTTCAAAGAGAGAGAGAAATAGCTGTTATCCTGTTTTGTGACATTACCAAATTACCAACAGCATTTAAAGCTTGTGTTTAAAGCCTCACAGATAACAGAGCAGATGCGGGCTGTACTTCCTTTCCGAGGACTTGTCTCTCCATAAGGTTTTTTGCTCTTATTAATGTCTTCAGACTTGTCACAAATGGGTGTGAAGATGTCACCTATGAATATACTCTGTGACAAAAAATGGAGCAGCACTTGTGAGGTGTGGGCCACGGCACACAATATTAGAATATCAGAAAGAGGTCGTGTAGTCAAGCACTATCCATCTTTAATGTGTGTGTGTGCACATGTGCTTTTCTTGCAGGAGGTCAGGATACTCCTGTGTTGACTGACTGTGACGGATTATTAAGGGATTAGGGGTGTCTCGGTTACCACAGTGAGATGATAATCACAGTAGCTGTCCTCTGATCTCTACAGGGATAGGCGTGTCAATCAAAATGGAGACACTCAGAGACGAGAGGCAGCACTGCTGCGAGCGTGAACACGTGTTGGACGTTTTCTCTGGACCTGGTGTTACACGTTGCCCTTGTGGATGAATGTTTTTTGTGAATCGGGATAGAAGTGGTGGAAGGAAGAAGGGAATTGGATTTATTTTCTTGACCTTTTTCAAAAAATTATCTCACCAGTAGATGAATGAATTTATGTTTTATGGAAATAAAATATGGCCCTCACCTCCCTCCCCTGCCTCCAGATGGTCCCTGTGGAGAGAGGGTGATTATCTGGCCCATCTGAGCCAGGGAACTTGAGAGTGTTGATGTTGGGTGGGCAGTACAGTGCCACGCCAAGCCTCCTGTCCCCAGGAGCTTGAACACGATCCCCTTTACCTGCCCCCCTGTCTCTGGTCCCCCCCCCCCCCCCGTCCTATACCCCGTCACCGGCTAGACTTACTACAGCTTCGCCCTCCTCCTTCTCCTCCTCCTCCTCATTATCCTCCCCCCTCTTTACACCCTGGGATAGACTTTCTTCCACCTGACAAGGTTTGGCCTGGATTACTGGAATACCTGGACAGGTGAGTTTACTGAAGGAGGTGTCAAGTGCACGTTTGTGCTTGAGCAGGAGAAAGGCAGAGAGAAATGGGGAAAGGCAGTTGGTACTGCTTACCAACCGGATAGGAGCAAAAGAGCAAGCCGGCACAACATGTTTGTTTGGAACTTGGCAGAGATCTCTGTTCCAAAGTCCTCTTTAGTAATCCCATGAATAAATAACAGAGGGTCAGCGGATCAGTTGATAAAGTCGTCATCATTTTGATTTTCAATCTTCTACTCCCTCCTTTCGCTCCCCTCTCCTCTCATCATCTTTCCTGTCCTGCCTGCTAATTAGGCCAGGTCTTTGGTTTCTCTGCCATGTGTGATATGAGTTTATCAGAGCTGCCCGTCAGGCTGCAGGGTTTAGAGAATGGTGTTGTTGGGCTAGACTGCACACTGTGTCACGGCACAAACTCGGGCAAAAGAGAGAGCCAACCACCGCTGATAGATCAAAACTAAAAGGGGCACTGTTTCCAAGCACAAAGATGGTGCAAAAAGCCTCAGTAGAAGAAAACATTAATCATGTGACATCCACCTTATAAAGTGTTAGAAAAACTACCATTATTACTATCATTACAATAAGAGGAACCTGATAAAGACATAGTTTGTATGAAATGTAATTTAGGAATACTGGGCATCACTTCCTTGCTTGTTGTGGCTCCTTGAACATAATTTAGCCAGAGAGATTCCAAGCACAACAACAAGGTTGTTTTTTTCTTTTTTAAATTCAGTCCTCGTATGACAAGCCTATTGTTTTTTTATCTAATATTTCAGCATAACATATTATCAGCATTTAATATTAATAATATATTTAATTATTCACCTTTGATCTAATGAAACCAAATCCACATTGGGATAACTTGAATTCTATCAAACACATTTGGGCTGCAAATTAAACAAAGAAAGTGATAAGAAGAAAAAAAAGAGGAAATCCATGAAAGAGAAAGCTAGAAAACTGCTAATTTGGACCATTGGAAATTCAGTAATATTGTGTAAATCTTTGATAGTAAAGAAGGCTAATATGTACCCAAACGCTAACCAGTTGTATCAGTCTAAAATTAAAAAAAATTCAAAGCCATGTATATATTTAAATTAATAAAATATAATTATGTATGGGGATTTATTTCCCTGTATTTCACCATGTTGTATTCTCATGTTGAGTTTTGGAGCACAATGCAGTTCATTCAAGAGAGGGCAGTGTAACCACACTTGGAGGTGGTGTTTTCCCCCAATTTCTGCATTTTTCATATCAATACGGTGACAGTTTCTAAAAACATATATATACATTTTTCAACTTTGTACCTTTGCAAAGCTCTTAAGCAGAAATATGTCCCCCAACCCCTGATTAATAATCTATTTGTCAAGGGCAGAACAAATGAAAATATCAAACATGAATAATTTCAACAGACATTTCAACAGTCAGAATGGTCAAGCTGTGAGGAAAAAGCTGAACCTGGTAATTGCTGCAACACCCACTGACCCCTGCGCAATGTGTATCAGCATAGTCCTTCACAACACGTAAGAAAATTGCTTCATAGTTAGAGCATTATTGTTTCAGTGATGGCAGAGAGGTTGCTTTGCTTGGCCCTGGGTGGCATCATTAACACAGGCTGGAGCAACACGTTTAAATCAGATGGCTTTGTCACAGGTGTAACTACTGCTGTTCATGCATGTGATTAATGTCCCCTTTTTTGATTAATTTCCTATGTCGGCTTGAAGGCCCTCACATTTGTGATTAATGAAGCTGCAGCCTAATATAATATAATAGTGGTTTGCTACTTTTTTTTTTGTGTGTGCTCATGGGTTCTTGCTGTTAATAGTGTGCAGCATCCTTCAGAACCCCGGCTCACACAGTGATGACAACCAAAGGTCAGCGGAGAGAAAAATCAAGCACGATGCACAGGCACGCTTTTTAATGAGTTTGCTCCACAGTACAGTTGTAATACAGGAAATATTTCGAATACTTTCAATATGACTCTTAAACCTGGTATATAAAATCCTATTTCCATCTCCAGGAATAATTCTGGTCTCATGGGTCTCAGCCTCTATCCCTGTTTGAGGGCTGGAATAGGTCACCCTGTGATAGTGCAACCCAGAACCTATCTTTTCATAATGGTAAAAAAACACTCTGCTTGGTTATTCTAACTGTTGACTTCTTGATGTTTAAGTCAATATTCTTCCTGGCCACCCCCACCCCCCATGGGCTTCTTCTCACCCCACCTTCCCCATCTCCAAGAGACGGTGACAGAGATGGAGGACACAGGGATCTGTAATTAGCTGCTTGACCCCGGGGTTGGGTTGTGTGACCCTGGCAGCCGTGAAGCGCAGGTCGGACCTGATCAGATGAGTAGTTCTGAGAGATCAGTGGTTGAAAGACAGCCGCCTCCACACCTCAGCCAAGCCAGTCACATTAGCCAATGCGGCCGAGGCGGGCACGGTTACAGGAGTCCAGCTGCCGAGCCCAAACACAGTCATAAACACCCGCCTGGGCTGGGTACATTCATACAGACGCGTGTTTTTTAACATCCGCAGACACTGATGTGGCTACAAAACACTCTACCTGCCACCACTCAAGGATAGGAGGAGGGGGAGGATGGGGGAACTGAAGGGTAACCTGAGCCAGGTAGGGGAAGGAAAGGGGAGGGAGGGGATGGGAGGCGAGGGAGGAGTGGTGCTGGCCCTTGGTCAAGTGCCTTGTATCCCACAAACAGACCGCATCCAGTTACACTTTACCTGAGAAGCCGAGCCTGAGGAGAGGATTCAAAGAAAGGCATGTGGACCTCCCTCCCTGTGGTGCACTTTCTTTGGCTAATGGAGACTTCGCTCTCAGAAAAAAAAAACATTCAGTGTGTATCTTGGAATTTTGTGAAAACTAAGGTCAGTTCACATGTAAGAGTCCTGTTTTTCAGCGACAGAATTATTAAAAGCATTGCACTACGCGCCGGTCGATAATTGATAAATGTGGCTCAGCTGTCTGCGCTGCCTGCCCTGCTCACTACACTAATTAAAAGCAGCTAGATGGGAGAAAGGGAGAGAGTGTCATCAAGGACACACTGGGAGACGTTCACCTGAGACAGCGCAGTCACTGATGCTCCGGGCACATCGGCGTGACCTCAACACCGGCACTGTTTGAAGTTGTGACGGGAAAAAAAAAGAGACACAAAAGCATCTGGATCTGAAACTGTTGCCCTTGGGGGAATAAAGAGATAGGAAGAAATAGAGAGCAAAGAGTAAGGAGATGAAGACGAGGGAATAATTGTGTAGAGAGAAAGCAAAGTCTCTGGCCACATTTCTCTGTGAAAGTTACAGCCTCCTCTTTAGGATACTTATGTTGTCCTGCTCGCGGTTACTCATTCCTTATTTGTTTCTACCTCTTTACCTCTCTCAAGTCATCGTGTTTACACAAGCCGTTACTGCCATTTCCCTGTTGTCTAACCCTCTGCTGTTTTTCCTCCTTCTTTCCCATCTTTCTTTGTCTTTTTTCTGCTGGTTGGAAATCTGCAAGGCTTGCTCATCGGCGCCAGCCTCTGTTAATCCCCTCCCAAAGCACCTTAGCAACGCTAGGAATTTAGATATGCTTAAAAAAAAAAAGAGAAAAAAAAAGAACAGGACGACAACGACAACAACTGTTCTTAACACTCGGCTCGTATTGGCAAGAGTGGCCGCATCTTGAGATGTGTGTGTGTTTTCCATAAGTAGTTCAGAACAATCTGGAAGGGTGTGATAACCAGGGATCTCTCAAGAGTGAGAATTTGTGTGTGTGTGTGTGCTCATTGTTTATGTGTGCACAGAAAGGGAGTGAATGTCTATGTGATATAGTTTCCATAGAACACCAGCAACCTGGTAATCACTGCATGTAGTCACCTGAGATGCTCATTATCTTGTCTGTGTTCATGTCTGCTTGCTGAGCAGGTACCTGGGTGCACACTGCACACACCTGGATGTGTCAATGAGAGAGCAAAGTAGGAGAAAAAATAACTGAATTAAAACTGAAATTATCATATGCTATTGAAAAATGACTGGATTATCATGTTATTATGACCGAGACTTTGTTGTTAGCCGAATGCCTTGCTGAAAAATAAAAATCAATAAAACAAGGTGACAACACTCACAGCAATTATGACATGGGTTATTTTTCATTTATTGGCTTTGTGTTTTTCACATGACAACACTGATCACCCCTCCACCTCACGCTTTCTCTGCCCAAAATCAATTAAATAGGGGCAATGGTAAAATAATTGAGGGCGCGCTTAGGCCTTGGTATTAATACATAGTTTAAATGGTGAAACATTTTTTTGGGAACTTTTCACTTTGTGGGATTAATTTACCTCTGAAATTGAATGTGAATATAAATGGTGGAAAGCCGAATAGGTTATTTTTAGACCGAATGAAGATGCAAGAGTTGTGTTATGTGTTCTTTTTTCCCCTATTAAAAGCTGTGTGTGTCAACAGAAAAACAAAGTCCCGTTTCACTACATTTAATCTTGAAGGAAAAAACAGAACAGAATTAAGCGTCACCAGTGCACTGATGTAAAGAAAACATTAGAAGTAAATTAGAACCTAACAACATATACATGCTTATTTTCTTTATGTTCTCTTAACGTAAACCTATCCGCCAGAGGCTTGTGTTCACATGAAAATGTCACAGTTATCACACAGAGGGCCATTGCCAAAAAAGAACAGGCAAGAAAGCTTCAACTGATTCCTTTTACCTTGCTCTGAATCTTTACAAGTTTCCTATTGGCTGGTCAGACATTACATTTTATACACTCAAGACCGTAAAAATATTCATTACAGGCATTTTGACGGATTTTACAAATCTGCAAATGCAGCGGGTTCTTGGAAAACATGCCAGCTGAGGGACTAAGGGTATTAAGACAGTGAAGCTGGCTCCAGTGAAAGGGACTGAGGAAGGAGAGCTGTTGCAGGCATGGTCGTTTTTTTTTGTTGTTTTTTTTGGATGTGTATATAAGTGTGTACGTGTGTATTTGTTTTTGCCAAGATGGGACAAATGGGTGATTGGGCCTGGGTTGTTTTTTGCCAGGTAAGCCACATTTAAGTAAAGGAAAAACTCCACATGCTCTGAAATCACTTAGATACCAAACACTGAGCGATAGGAGAAAAAGGGTTGTGTAATTAAGAGGTTTAGAGTGGGGAGCATTGCAGGGGAAAGAGTTAATGGAGGAAATTTGAGGCTCTGACTGTCGCTGACATTTTCAGAAAGGTCTTTTTTCGCCCACAGCACCTATCTGCTAGTGCTGGACGTAATGATGGCCTGCCAGTCGGAGAGACAAGGTGCTATCTGTAAATCACCGTTCCCCCCCAATGATCCACGTCCACTGGCGATAGCTATGATGGTCACTTTGCTGAAAGAGAGGACAGAGAGAAGAGAAAGATGGACGGAGGTTATTGATTTGAATTGGTATCAAAGGTCAAGTGTAAACAAATAAAGGCATAACAAACAAAAGATGCTCAGTATTTTTTTATTTTTTGGCTGTCGTAAAGTGCAAAAGGAGACGGTCCTCTGTCGGTGTGGTTTTGCGCTCGTGTCCCCCTCTGAAGATACGGCGTTTACAGTAGGCTCCATGACTTAATGCCCAATGATTTATTAGCTCAGTGGGAAATTTATCAAATTTTTCCCACCTTAAAGAGTCCGATAGCTGACAACAATCTAATGGCTCTAGAAACTAATTGAGTAGGGTTGTAATCATTAAGAACAATTTATCTGTGCCTCTTCGACATTTTACTGTGACATACAAATCCTTCACGTGTTCCAATCTGACCTATCTAAACGACCCAGGTTGTTGATAATTTGACCCACTGGAGTTCAAAGGTCGGCCGCTTCAAACAGTTATCAGTGTGCTGCAGGGTGCAGCAGGCGCCATGAAACTGCTGTTTCTTATCTGAACTCTTTGACCCCTCATTAACCCCTCGCTGCTGCTAGGAGAATAATCACCTGACACTGAGGAGCAGAAATTCTTCACAGCATCTAGTGGGCTTGTGTGTGCATTTGTGTGTAGGCAAGACACATAAAAACGCTGAGCCGGTGAGAGGAAGCAACCTGCTGTTGGAACTGCATGCCACGTAGGAGGCAACTACGATTTTAAAGTTCTGGTTAAAAACCAGTACATTCAAAACTTTAGTAAATAGGAGCTATAACTGCTTTGGATGATTTGGGAAATTTAGTTATAGTTTGAGCAACAGCTTGTAAAGTGTCAATAATTTGTTGTCATTAACTGGTGTTTTAAGAGCAACACTATTTCATCCCAACCATGACACATGACAGTATTAGCGGAGTTTGATGGACTTGACATAAAAGAAAAACCCACCGATGGACATCAATGGGACAGGGGCATCTTCCATAAAAGAGTAAGATGCCCGGAGCTAAAAAAGTACTTTAGCCCCAAGCATGTTTGTTTTTAAAA
The DNA here is from genome assembly GCA_013363375.1 of Menidia beryllina. Taxonomy (NCBI): domain Eukaryota; kingdom Metazoa; phylum Chordata; class Actinopteri; order Atheriniformes; family Atherinopsidae; genus Menidia; species Menidia beryllina. The sequence continues at coordinate 2,036,812 of JABUIW010000214.1, forward strand.
CCCATGCATTAGTTTTGTTTTTTATTATCCTGTGCAAGTTATTTTATGTCTTAACTATAAATCAATTGAGTAAACCTAAAAGCGCCAAAAACACTAAAGTAAAAGGTTGTCATGCTCTGCTCAGTCCAAAGAGTGTGTATCATCCAGAATAAAGGGCGCGACTTGATGTAGCAGCACTACTTCATAAGCAGACAACAGAGGTACCAACACAACTGATTTGTGATGCTAAATGTGTCCCACTGAGACTCCTTTGCTCGGTTCATGTGAATTACTAAGGGTATCCAGGAGATCCTGAAGACTGGTATTAGAAGTATCTCTCTGCGGTGGTGTTATCACAAACAAGTAGGTGTGCTTTAACAGGTTACAAATCATTATTAGTATGAAAAACCTAACATCTGAAGAACCTTTTTTGACCAGTGACCAAAAGCATTTCATATATCAAAATTTTGGGTGTATTTATCAGCCCTGCTTCAGATGCCTGGACGCCGATGTAAATGGACACTCAGGGTGGTGATCACGGAATGTACACAGCTCACGTTTTTTTTAAATGAACAAGTTGACCAATTTTAACATTTCACACTTAAGAGTTTTTTTTCAAAACAGGTAGAAACAACATGTTGGCAAAAGGGAATATTTCAACTGGCTGGATGACAGGTGGCAGTTCACTCTAAGGGTTTCTGTGTTGGCATATTTACTGGACTCAATCAATGTGGATTCAATGTATTCTAGCATATTTTGAATGCACATTCATTTAGGTTTAAAAAGTGTACACGTGAGATTTGAAAAATAAAACAATACAGATGTCATCACAAAGTTCGAACAGGACAGAAAGTCTTACCAAGATAGTAAGAATTCATCACCTTTGAGCAACTGGCTCAAGACAGCATGAGAAGATTCTCCGCTGACCTGTTACTTCTGTATGAATTTAGAATGGATTATCAACACCTTTTTAACCTATTCCAGTGTATCAAAGTGCTGTAAAAACTGGCACACTAACATATTCAAAACCATGGAACAAAATGGCTAACAGTATGGTGTTTGATTTTGTATTCAGATTTTGTATTTCTGATATATGCCCCGATATATGGTGCAAGTCAACATTTTCATACACCGCTACTATCATTTTTACACATTAAAAGAACAATTTTGAAGAAAAGATTGTACTGACATTAACAACAAAACTATAAGGACTATGGCTCCATCTCTTTGGCTGCATTTGCTGGTCTGAACAAAGTCTGTGAGGAGACTCTGGTCTAGTCAATATATGATTTACACAACCTATCCATAACAAGAATAATCAAAACTAGGCCTGATGATCTTCTTTGTGTTTAAAAGGAAAATTTCCTCATATTGCGTGAAAAAAAAAAATCTGGGGCTTAAGTCTGTGATGATGCTACTCGTTTTTTAACTGGCATATCTAAAACCAGTTAATTCTTATTTTATCCATTCTCCCTTTCATTTCAATGTCCTACTGTAAAAAAAAGAGACAAGCTTTCTGCAAGCACAATGATGACTCATTGTTGAAATCCCCCCCGCATCTAATTTTAAACAAAAAATGTTGGTTTCTTGAAATTGGGGGAAAGTAGTTTGCCCAGCAGCTGTCCTCAGACTCTCCTGCCTGCACAAGATGCTCATTTCACTCTTGGAAAAGTTCAACTTCAGGACCAGTGATTGGATTGGATATAACAAACTCCATGAGGAAATCAGGCTGTGTGACTAAATTGATATACCAGACAATTTACATCTGAAACACATTGGTTTACCAGTGGAATCTTGATATTTATTCCTTTAATCAAATCAGTACAAGGCAACAAAGCTTGGTTAAGTATAGTTTCAGGATAAAAACAACTTGATTACATTTATGGAAAGAGGTGTGGTTTAAGGTCAAACAGACCAGCTGAAAAGTTGCCTGAAATCAACCAAATCTGTAAGTGTGAAATTTTCTAGTATGTCTGAATATTTATTTAACACACAAAAAGTAAATTATTTTAGGTGTGTTTCCAAGGTTATTCTCCTCTGCAAGAAACATTTTAAATAGAAGACTGATGCGACCAGCAGGTATGCCTGGGCACACATACCTGCACTTTAGGTTGTGCATGATAAGGTCAAGGATGAGTTTGTAGCATTGGCCGTAAACCTCCTGGAAAAAGATATATCTGGTCTCCAAAATCCTGGATCATTTGGATCATTAATTAAGTCACCTATCTAAACCATCCTGGATGGTCTTTTTCCCTCACAGGAATGAAGAACCAGATGTCAGTTTTGCCCTGAAACGTGTTCTCGTGACTCTCTGATGTCTGTCTGTTCATCAAAGATGAGTTCACGAGCTTTGCTGTATTTCTACTATGAGTTCATATATGACTTCCTCCTCACATAATACTGTTTCAGGTAGCTTTTTCAGATGTGTCATGTGATAATACAGTACATCCGTGCTAATGCTTTTTAAAAATTTGTATTGTTTTGATATTATTACCATTGATATAATAAGACCTAACTTCTTTGTGAAGTCTTGTGGAGAACAGGCAGGTCATAATTCATCCTTGACTGGATGTAAAGTTTTCATACCCAATCGTGGCACCTTAACCTCCAACCTATTCTTCTAGGAGAAATGTCAAACAAGCAAACATTTGATAAAATGTTCTCCAGTCTGACCCAACTCTAAAATATGATGCTTCAGCCTTTGCCTTTGTTCTCCTATTCCACCCATTGAGAGAAAATGGGCCAATAATTTCCCTCTGGGATTATTAAAGTATTTCTGATTCTGATTCTGAACCTTTAAAAACTACAGCGTTTTCATGAGGAAGATGATTGGGGTGAATTTTGCACATGGTGAAACAGCAGAGCTTTATCAAGACCACGATACAAGGAATTTTTAAGAATGTATCACTTTCCAATCATTCACTCATTTCTTTCAATTCCTTTCATTATTAAAGCATAACTATTACAGAGTTAAGTCAGCACTGTTTCTTTGGGTATAAGCGGCCATTCAGCATTTGAATATTGGAGGCAAACATTTCTAAATGTTAATGTGCGTTTTCATTTCAGCTTGAGCAAACAAAATGTTTCTTTTCTTTTCTAGGAAATTCCTTTAAAAACTTAAGCAATATCACCAAGGCCAGACTAAATAAAGCAAGCAAAAACCATATTACTCCCCAAAGATATCAAACTTTTTTCAGTGCTTGCCATATTTTCATATAAAATTTGCTCCTTTGGTGGAAGCTTTACAGGACTAACACGATGGCATATGAACAGGGGTAACGCAATATATCAGTTTTGATGGGATAGTGAAAGAATGAAATGTGGGTAATCTTGTTGAGGTTACTGAAGTTTCATCTCATCTGTTAACATCAAAACATTTCCTGATTGCAAATTGGGGTTTCACACTTTTTCTTACTGTTTGCATCTCCTGTTTCAAATGTTACTTAACTGACCAAAAGAAAGCAGATGAACAAAAAAACAAACAAAAATTCATTTATAAAACAAAGGTGAACCAAAAAGTTGTGATATATATTCTTCATTTTTTTCTGCCGGTGTTGTGATACTATTGCTACCATGAGTGCTTTGATCTTTGATAATCATGTGATGAAAAACCTGACATTGTGGCATCCCTATCTTGTAAATGTGATACATTTTGGAGTCTATGCTATCGATAGCAGCGCTAAAACAGCTGTGAAGATCACGCTGGCACAGCAAATGGAGAGACATTTTGAAAAGATAGGCTTAGTCTGAGAACGTCATAAGACTCGAGTGAGCAGAACAACAAATCTGCAGCCAAAACTGATGAAAGTTCAATCCTGTCATGTGTTTTAAGGTGAATGCTTCATTTCTAAAAAAACACAGCGATCTAAAAATATTTTCTTCAAAAAAAAAAAAAAAAGGAATCTTTGCGCATTTTATGGAGTTGCTGACTCTGTCAAGGGTGTCAGTCAAATTAGATAAGCTGTTCCGAAATCTGATTCTTGACATCAATCCAGTGGGGGGTTTTTTACGTCACATGCCACATCATAATTAAAAAATGCATTTTAAGCACAAAACATGAAATGCCATTTTTTTGCCAGAAAGGTTGGAAGGAAGGCTATGATGCACAGGATTAATGAGTTCCGCATTTCCTGCTCAAACTGGCAGAACACTGAGTTTTATCCCACCAGTCTGATGTGTATAAATGTAAACCCCCTGTCACAGTGTCATTTCCTGTATGTCGAAGCAAACACTGAAACCTTTGAACTGATCTAACTTCCCAAACGGGGACCGGTATCAATATTATATTTAAGAAACTCCTGCAGCCATCAGAGGGCAGCAGGACAGATGATGCTTACATTAAAGTGACCATTTCGAGAGTTTGGTATTCTGTGCTTCTCTGTACTGAATGCTTCATTACGTCATATATTGTAAAGTGCTTGTGCTGAATTTCCTCTTCTATTTTTTACATGAACAGCGTCATCAAACCTCCAGATGAAGATGTAAACCAGCCCTGACCTATTTGAAGGAAAATGCCCAAGTGTTTGCAGAGCTTCAAACGGTGTCACGTCTGCACAAGGAACAAGAAATATGAAAACGAAACGGAAAGACTTAAAGCCAGTAAGGCTTTGGGGGTGGTTGTGCCGGTTGAAGTACAGCTATTAGTCCCCTCCGGAGCAGTAAATTGTTGCATTAGCACTTGCTTCCTCAGTTCTTCAATGATGTCGTACATGCCTAATTTGCCAAATATAGACTGCTGTCAAACATCACAAGGTATTTCTACATACAAGTATGTAGAAATATAGGTACAATCTTCCACATAAATGTGGTATCTTCAATATCAGCAATGCAAATAATTTTGACATTGAAACCCAAAGCATCTGATTCTAAAATTGAATGTGACTTTTTATTTTTTATAATGCACCTTTTTTTTCCTCAATCCTCAGTATTGGTTTATCTTACTCGTGACCGTCATCTTCACCAAGGTCCCTCCTCACGTTTAAGGCTGCAGAAACAAAGTCTTTCACCATGTGGAAGCAGCGAGAGAAGCTGAAAACTCCTCACAGACTCGTGATAATGTTGTGATATTGATGAAACATTTATGTGTTTAGCTGCTCTAACTTACTAAATGCTTATTGAGATTGGATAGTTGGTGTTTGTGTCAAATTATTTTGTTTAAAGTTGATCTTATCAAGGAAGGCGCACTTCTTAAAAGTTTCTGTAACATTTGGAGATTTGAATAATAAACATATTGGACTAACATCATGCACAAGATGATTAGTTTTAGGGATGCACAGTATGACTGGGGTTTGTTAAAAGAACATGAAAAAAGGGCATATGAATAGTGCAGGGTGATTAATATGTTGTTTCTAAAAAGCTTATTTTATGCTTCTTAGAGGGCGTCCAAAAATTCCAAGGTGGCAGGGGGACTTTGGACTCATGACCGGGTGTAACCCCCACTGGAATTGGGAGTTCATTCCCACTTTCATTCAGTGTTGGACAGAGAGGCAACTCAGTATGCTGCGTCCCACCCCCCTAAACTTGCATCTTCCACAGACTTATTCTTTCTTTTCTCTTCCTTCCTCTAAAAAAAAAAAATCTAAAAAAGCCCGGTTCCTGTGGAGTGGCTGGTTTTGTGTGGTCCCGGCAATGTCTCGTTTTTATCACTCCTCTGATGAGCTCGCCCGGTCCCCTTCGCACCTGCGTCGCTCCCAGGTCCCTACAGGAATGCGCTGGGGCTTGTAATCGCTTTTGTGGGGACCATTGAGTTGTACGGCTGACTGAAACTTCCCAACCTCACAGCGCGCTGGCCGCTGAATGGGACTCAGCGTGGGGCGGCTCTCCAACCCACGGACGCTGCCAAATTCCTACAGTGGCACTCCACAATCACTCCCACACAGGCCCCGATATTCCGCCAGGCAGGAGGGACGGGACGAGGGGGTGGGCGGGGTGGGGGTCGGAGTCGGGGGGCGGGGGGCATGGATGTGCCGAGTGTGTGTGACTACTGGACAAAAAGATGGAAAAGTCCGCATCTGGTCGCCGCAATCCCACTTTTGCTTTTGTCACTCTTTAATGGTGCAAGAAATGATTTTTGGTTTAACTGTTACTCATTTTAAGATGTGTTTTAAACCCTCACCTCTTTCAAAGACTTCCAATGCAGATGCTATTCCAACAACGGAGACATCTGAAAAATAAAAAAGGGTGGGGGGGAAATAACGATTGATGGGTGCTGCTGGACAAAGTTTGAAAATAAAAAACAATTTCTGTGAACTTTTAGTACATTTGTGCTGCGTTTGGGTGCATTAGGTCTCTGTGCCGGCATATAGCCTGGTAGCTGTGGGCAGATAGAGGAGCACTGCAGGATTAAGAGGCAGCAAGATTGTTAAACATGTCAACGTGTAATTGCACGATAAGGCCCTTCCGAGGAATTCATTGGCCCAGTTGCTTTCTCTATTCCGCGCTAATCTCGCCCGGCACATTCGCTCTGTGCAATCTGTCTCCATAATCTTCTGTGACAGAGCGGGCGACGAGAGCAGGCTGCTTGGTAATTTTTTTTTAGGAAAAGGGGGGGAAGACGCGGAGAAAATATGCAGAGGCGTGATAAAGTGACGCTAATTATCCCCATTTAGGACAGGGAGTGCAAGGGATCGGGGCTTTGCGAACAACCGAGTGTGCGCCGCTGCTGATGGCCTCCTAGCACGGAATATATCGGTGGCTACAAGATAAGAGTATCGCGCGGCGGAGAAAGATTTATTGGCTGGTCAGCTAAACGCACGCACGCACGCGCGCGCACAAAAAAAAAGAAATCACACGCGGGAGCGAGGGGGCAGAGACCCAAGGTGCCCCAAACTGAAGCCTGAACGCTTCGCGCCCAACGCTCACTCCTCTTCCACCTCAAGGTGTAATTTATGCGGGTTAAATTTGCCAGAACGCTTCTCCTTTTAGCCTGGCGATGCGCCGTGACGCGCTCCGCCTCTCGGGGCTTTCAGCGTTAATCCGCATCTCTTCACATCTACAGATAAGATAGAAACAGATGCAAAACACACAGGGAGGCCCTCCCCTTGCCTTACGCTGCGCGCTGTGGCGCGGAGATGTCTCCATAGATGCGCTTTCTTTTTGGTTTTGGAATTTACATTGTTCCTCTGATTTACTTCAATAGATTCACGCGCATCCAGACTTGACACGCTTTACTATGAGGCCTAACAGGTTTAATTGACATAAAAAATCACGTCTTTATCATATGAAATAGGCCCTCTAACTATAGGCTATTTGGTATTAATTGATTTTTAAAAATGCCCGATTTTAAATTCCCTCATTTGCGTTTTGATTCTTAACTGCACAGCAAGTAACGATTCTTTTTCAGAGGATTTAAAAAAATATATAGGATAAAAAACTGAAATACAAGAGGCCTATGTTTTTACATAAACGTGTCTGATAAACTGTGTTGGCTTTGTTGTCAAAAGTATCGAAGTCCCTCTAGAATTAAACATCCATTCTAACTGCCCAGCCTATAGAGTTGTGTCCTTTTAGGAATTTCTATCAATTGTGATTTATTACTCCTTTTTTGTGCTTTACCCCTTTTAAGGGTTTCCAATTATGAAAAAAGGTCCTGTACATTTTCCACTTTTCTCTCATTCACTGTTTGTTGACTCAAAAAAGTCCTGTGGTGGTTTTACATGAACTGGCATGATTATTGTGCCTCATGCAGCTCTTCTTTTTTGCTGGACTCTATAGGCCATTAAGTGTTAAAAAGTAAACGTGGAAAGGTGCAAGAGACTTTCGTGTGATGCAGGTGAACAAGGTCAGAAAAATCTTTTTTTAAATAAATGTATCAAGCTCCTGTATAGTTGATTAGGATATTAAAATATGTTGAGATCAACGGTATAGTAATCAGTACAAGTTACCTATTCTTCCCATTGTTGGATTGCAATTATAATATCTTTATGAAAATGGAAGAATATGATTAAAATTCTTTTTGAAAGAGATAGTAGGGAATTAACAGGTAACCCAGCTCAAATCATTATTATTGCAGAGTTTCCAATGAACTCTTTCTCAAGGTATAATTTATACCTGTAATTTTCATGAAATGTTAAGGACAAAATTTTTTAAAAAACGTACCTTTACAGGCCATACATATGAATGAGGGATTTGTTGCTTTTTCCATATAAAAATACTGATACAACCCTGTGTGAATAAACACCACACACGTTTTAGAGACTGTTGTTTTCCTAAAAAGGACGTCATACCTTACAATTTGTAGAGCATATGAGTCAGTTTAACAAAACTCCACAATTTACTTCTAAATAGCTTGAACTGATAATGCTGAAAATATACTACATAGTGAACACAATGAAAAGGGCTCGAGAGAGAATTTCTAGAGCTTTGCTTTGAATTTAAACACTCACTTTTCATAGGACTTAGGCGGGGATTAAAATGGAATGGTTTAGAGCTGGTAATTTCAGAAGAATTTGTCAATCCCATTTATAAAGAAGAACCCTGATGAAACTAACAGGTGGTTGTCAGAGGAGGCCTCCTTTTATCATAAATATCAAGCGTAAAGAAGAACTTATACTGTTTCAGGTTACAATGAAAACAGAATGAGATGCATCATTTTGGTATACTTGTAATTGGCTACTAAAAAAGATAATATCATTCCTATTATTTTTCCTGCATACAACTAAAATGTTTGGTGAAATTAGAGAAAGTTTTTTATGATCAATTTCTAAACATGTTTCTGGGTAATAGCAAAACCCATCAGTTCTTGACTCACAGCAATAAATTAGAACCTGTGAACCTGAAAGTTTAGGCATTATTATGCACAAACAATATTTTAAAGGTTCTCAGACTTGTGTCCAGCAGAGAGAAAAAACTGGGGGAAGGCTTTTGTTTTTTGGAAACAGGAAGAGTTGATGATATCCTTGTGTCCTAAAACGTGACAACATTGGTGTAATATATCACTGTAAAAATAATCAATCTAAGACCGTTCTCTTAAGAATCAAAGCAACATCTTGGGAAATTTATTCAATTATTCTTCATTGCAATATCAGAGCTTTTCACTGGCAGAAAAGCACTTAAATTACAACAGCAGTTGCCCGTCATTCTTTGAAATATTAAAATTATTCACAATTTACAATATTTAGAGTGTTACAATAAAAAGAGATGGTTTCCAAGAATTAAGACACAGGCTTCTGCAAATGAACACAAATGTTGAAGGAACGTGATTTTCCCATATCTTTTAAAGCACTTCCTTATGATTATGACACTTAATCTCAGTTTCAAATAACTTACAGGACACCCCCCCCACCCCCCACCCCACCAAAAAAAGAAAAAGAAAGAAATAAGAAAAAGAAAAAAGAGACAATTGAAGCATATGCTTCCATGTGAACGTGGCGTCCCCCTCAACTAAGAGTGAAGTTTTGGACAAAAAGATGACAATAAGCAATATTTCAGCATCATATTCGATATATAATTCCACTGGTGGCTATTGAAAAAAAAAAGCCGAGATGAATATGTTATTTACCCTTCATTTTACAATATCATAAACATTCTGTACAAAATGCAGGTATCTCTCGGGACTCGTTATTTAGAAAAGAGGTAAATATTTGGTTATGTGTTCGTTAGCAGTTTTCAATTATTCTGGGAGTTCTAAATGTGTGTTAGAGGGACCGTCCCGTTCACTCCAGCCGCGGCGCTCTGGTAATGCTGCGGCAGGGCATGGAGTCTACTCTGCATGGACGGGTCCCCGGGCTCTCCCGTCGGTAAATACATGCTTATCATCTCTCTCAAGTCTCCGGGGCAAGGACCCCGTGAGTGTGTGCTGCTGACGGGAGGGCTTACACTCGGCTCTGACTTCACCAGCGACCCTAACGTCCCCATGGCGGCCGAGGAGGAGACGCCGGAGCCCTGGTGCTGCGTGTAGGTGATCCCACCGTAGCCGGACGGAGAAGCGTTCATGTAGCTCTGAGAGTTCGAGATGGGGCTGTACTGCAGGGCGCTCATGTCGTAGCGGTGCATGGGCTGCGGGTTGTGCGAGTGGTGGTGGTGGGAGTGGTGGTGGTGGTGCGCTCCGCTCCCGGGGTGCTGGCTGTAGGCGAGCTGAGCCTCCTGCATCATGGCAGCGGCCGCCGCGGCCGCGGCCACCTGCCCCGAGTACGCGCCGTTCGCCCAACCGTTCATGTGCGCGTAGCCGGAGCTCGCGGAGCCTCCGTGACCCCCCGGGCTCTCTAGCCTCTGTCCGACCCCGGATGAACCCATGCCGACACTTAAACCAACTCCGCCGCCAGCGCTGGGCCCTGTAAGGAGTCCGCCGGCGAGGGAATATTTGTCCTTTTTCAGCAACGTCTTGGTCTTCCGTCTTGGCCGATACTTGTAATCCGGATGCTCCTTCATGTGCATGGCGCGCAACCGCTTTGCCTCGTCGATGAAAGGACGCTTCTCAGCCTCGGACATCACCTTCCACTCTGCACCCAGCCGCTTGCTGATCTCGGAATTGTGCATTTTGGGGTTCTCCTGAGCCATCTTTCTCCGCTGCCCCCGGGACCACACCATGAACGCGTTCATCGGTCTCTTCACTCGTTCCTGATTCGATTTGGACCCGCTATTCGGCCCCGTTTGCCCCGTGCTCGTGTTCGTTTGGGGGCCGGGGGAATGGAGGTCAGTTTCCATCATCATGCTATACATTCACCCGATTTTAAACTTCGCCACCAAAAGAGAAAAAGTCTGTTTGAAGAGCGGTCTGGCGCGCACGGGTACGGGTGCGCTGAGGCTCACTGGGTTACACAATTAATACCGTAGCCCACAACGAAACAAGTAACAGATGAAAATTAATCCGGGAAGGCGTATAAAATGTTCTCCCAGTCAGTATTTTCACCCTGTCTTCTGCCGGATCTTTTCACATCCCCTGTGACAGAATGCGCATTGGAGCCACTTTCCCTGTCGGAGTTTAGAAGTTGGTTAGAGCGGCGGCCATATGATGCGCACTGACAGCGGTTAAATGAGCCACAAGCGGCCAATGAGGCTTTAGCAGCAGAATGATTTGCATGGCGTTTGGTCAGGTGACCAGAGGACCATAGAGGAAGAGCACGCCGAAGAGGAGGAGAATGAGGAGGAGGCAGAGAGGAGGGCCGCTTCCACAAATAGCATGAGGTATCTGAAATGTTCAAACAGCCTCTCAGAGACTTCAATAACAAAAATAACGAAGATTTGTTTGCAGCGATGCAGCAATCAAATCGTGGATTTTGTCAGGGCTTACAGTAGGTCAAGCATCTCAACATTTTGATGGCTTTCGTTTGAATAAATCCGTGTAACGCTCGCAGAAATGTAGACGCTACAATTTGGATAGGATAACTTTTTTGTACCTACTTTTCCCTCCTTAAAATTTAAGATGTATTGTATAAAGTTATTCTTAAATCGAGCGTCCAAAGAAGCTTAGGCCATATACTATTTGCATTTTCGGGACTACACTTTATTCTGTTCATTTCCACACGACATGAAGCAGAAGCAGCGCTTCAAATCAATTTATAGGCCAACTCTCTCTGCGCTCACTGTCCTCCGCTCTCCTCCAGGTATGTAATTAAGGTATGTAGTAATAGTAGGTGTCAGGAAGAGAAATTACACACACTCAGTGCAGAAAATGACGCTAGAGAGATTTGGTAAAGGGGTAAAAAAAAAAGGCAGCTGTTCTAAGACGAGGAGTCCATAAAGATGGATTGCAATTTAATGAGGGGGAACCGCCGGGGTAAAGCAACGTTATCGCCGTCTGCTGGTGATGATGCACGAGTCCTGGCGATGCCTCTGCCTGCTGGTACTTCTAGAAACACGTCCAGCGTCTGCAAACCGCTGCTGCTGCCACTCTCGGTCGACTCTTTTTGGATGCACGCCGTTGGAAACTTCATCCAAGTTGCCCGTTTGCAGACCAGAGCGCAGGAGCGGGTATGCGAGACTTCGGGACCGCGCATAAATAATCCAGATTTCACAGCTGACCTCCCCTCAAAAGCCTAATCAGCCTCTAATTGAAAGGGAAAACGAAATACCACTTCCCGCGGCGAGACTAACGATTTAATCATTCCATCGTTCTTTGCTGTTTTCCTTTCTCTCTCTCTCGCTCTCTCTTTTTATTTAAAATTTCAATTAGAGCTCGCGGCTTCGTGTTTAGGGCCTGAGGGAGCGGGATCACTCGGACAGATCCCCGCGTCTTTGGTAATAGGGTTAACGGGATGTCAGAGTGGTCAATAAGCGTTTCCAGCGCTATTCAGGCCAAGTGGCTTAAGGCCCGTGGAAGATGACAATGTAATGACTGGAACCCGGAGAGCCACAGGGAGGTGAGTGCCAGTAGCGCGATCACATCCGGGAAAAAAAACAAAACAAAAAATTTAGGGTGAGGGGGGGGAAAAGCAACCCCTCACTTTGTCCTTTTACGCTGAAGATATGGAGGCAATACTTATCAGTACAAGACAGTCAAATTAATTCAAATATATGCAAACATTTTTTCTTTTCATATCAAAGATTGGCTTTGACCAAATGAGAGAATCACTGATTGTTCTAAAAAAAATCCAATCACTCTCAGTTGGATTTTAGCATTTCCAAGCGTTTTAATTTTCAAATGCTACCTGTTAATCCAAATATAAGCAACACTAAAGAACAAATGTGTATACTAATAGCCCCAGATCGATTGTAAAATTCAAAACAAGAAATAGAAATAACGTCCTGGGAATACTATCTTTTTTTAAATCATCATTATTATGTTGTTCGTCATTCTCCCTGTTGAGAGGATTTAGGGTTGTACATAAAGGATTAGCTTTCACAGTGACACTAGGACCCCGGTGGCCCCTGTTTACTTTCTCTGTCATCCCCCATCAGTCCGCTTTTAACAAAACTCTTTTCAAACCCCCTCGCTCCTTTGTGCGCTGGCTTCTGCAAAACTGTGTGTGCGCGCGCCGTCATGACGGTGCACGACCGGGGCCAGGGGTCAAAGCAGTTATCCCTCATACACACACACACGGACTCACCTCCCCTCAGCGACAAATCACTACGTATACAAATATAAGCGAATGTTTTCTTGTGTCGTCTTTTATTTTTTTTATTACAAGTGTGCGCGCTCCTCCGGCGGTCGCCGCGTCATTACGCCTGTAGCTCAGCCAGTCCACGCTTTCCTGGCATTTTAACCTTCCATGTATGACAAACTCTGTGAGGATGGATGTGGCTCGCCTTCTTTAATCTTTGCTCTCTCTCCCTAAAGCAGTTAACCTGAGCGAGGACAAGTTTCCACGCGCCGTGGCCACGTTAGGATGCCAGTGTGCGCGAGCCAGCCCACGCTGAAGTGGGTGTCGTAAGTTTTAGGGCTGGAAAAAATAAGTTCTGATTATCTGGCGATGTTTTTTCCTTCATTATTTTGTCGCGCCCACGAGACAAAAACGCGTGACTCCGCGCGTCAAATTAAACCCACAGTCGGAAACCTCAAACCCCCCCCCCGCCCTCCCCCCTCCTCTCCACCCCAGTGTAACATCATATTAGTTCTGACAGTCAACAGGATATTTTTTTTACGTCATTCAAAATTAAGATGGATAAAAAGACAAGCCCCGAGACGAGAACAGACCCGATCGTGTCACTTCGGAAAATCGAAATGCGCTACTACGGATTGGAGAGCAACTGGTAGCACCGTGAGCCGCGGAACTGCGCGCCGTGTGCAGCCAAACCCTCGTGGGGCTCACTTGTCCCAAAATAAAACGACAGCCTCCAGCTGGAAGTGCACAATATCCACACTGAACAGAGCAGAGCGCAGCGCTGATGGAGCCAAAGATTGACAACAAAGACATTCACAATCAAATTCGCTTTACTCTCCTAAAATGTGCCACATTAAATAGGAAAAAACAAACAGAATATGGATTAAATATTCACACTACATTTCATATTCCTTCTGTGCGGAATTGTCATTTGCAAACTTACGCATGTTCCCCTGGTTCCCTCTGCTCCAGACAAAGTGGGCAGACTTCTCCCTCCATGCTCCTAAAGCCGTCCTAAGCCCCTCCAAAGCTGCATGTAAGACCGCTACTCCCACTACAAGCTGGCCGCTCGAGTGCCAAGGCCATCCGTGCCCGGTGCCCAAACCCACCACTCAACACACACTGAGGGGCAGAGACAAGAAGAAATGACATTTATTATACACTCTAAAACAGACAATTCCAAGTTATTGTTTCTCTCTGCGAAAGGGGCCTGCTTCTAACATAATGGACGTCTTTTGTGTGGCGCGGAACAATATAAAACAAGTATTCTAATAAACAGCCACTTTTTTTTTTCCCTTTCCTTTTTTTGGGGGGGCTCTCCAGGATGAATGGGCTGGAGCGGCAGGGTTCTGAAAGGCAGCTGTGCTGCATTCGGGGAGGAGGGGCAAGGACTTGGCGAGGAGCCCCGCACCCCCTTGTCTCCTCCTGGATACTGACTCCCATTACAGATCCCGAAGCAGAAAAAGATGCAAAGGGAGGGAGGGAAAGATGAGGACGGAGGGGGACGTATCGACTTTGGAGACTGTTTTTACACAGCACGCGCAATATTCCAACAAATGACCCAGGAATCATCAAATATTTGCTTCAAACTGTGAGGTGCAAAATGCCTGATTTAGTTTAGCCTCCATGAACCCATGCAGCTTACGAGGATGTGCCTCTGACAGCTTTTAGGCGGAGAAAACAAAAACCAAAAACACCCACATATTACCATAAAACACCGATGTAAATATTCTCAAGTAAACAGGTTCCCTTTGAGATGCAGTGCACACTGTGCAGTTTACTTGTTTCAACTCAGAAGAATTTCTTCTCAGCCTGAACCTCCCGTTTGCTTTACAGCAGGAGCCCAGCCCGCTTGAGCAGCTCTTTCATTGTTAATGAATCCAGCAGGCTGCTGCCGGCTCCCTCACTTGCCTGTTGCAGCGTCCTGGCTCCGGCGCTGCCAGAGCTAACAGACTCCCTGACTTGTGGCCACAGTAGCTGGCAGGTGCTTTTCCTGCCTCACACATCCATCTGCTACTGGGGGAGCCAAGCTGACAAATGAGTAGGTTCTACAAGTCATTTCAGGCTTTTTATGGTTTCACAAACGGCCACAAAACGGAGAGGAAAAAAGATTATTTATTGTTGTTTTTTTTAAATGTATGTTTTAAACATTTACTTACGAATTCTCACATAAAATGAGCAATTATTGCGTGAACACTTTAAACAGGTATCTCCCTGTGTGGAATCTAAATAACCTTTGCAGTGGCAGCTAACTTTCCATTTATTTTTCTTGCCCTGACTGTAGAAAGGCGGCCTTCCTGCAGATTAGAGCAACATTTCTATGCATTCACAAGAGATTACTTTGCTGCTTTGCAAGGTGCACCGCATCAAGTATAAACCGTGCGAGCAGGAGATTGACACAGAGTGGTAAGCGAAGTAAAAGTGGTTGAGGTGAAGGAGGGAGGGGAGGGGGCCGCGAATTTGGGTGAGCAGATCAAGTTCAGCCCTAAAAGCGCTAAGAAAAGAGTGAGCCAATTGGCTAAAAAGCAAAGGTCTCCGCTCAGTTCATTCGGGTTTTTCCGATATACAAATCCTTGTCACATAGCACTTAAAAACCTAAGGTGCAAAGATCAAAAATGGCAAAACATATGGATTTGGTGAAAGAATTGAAGGAGACATTCATTGTCTGTAGTACAGATAACATGAACTTTCAAACACACGTAACCAAACAGCACAGTGCATCTAACGCTTATTTAGTTTAGAGCCAGATGGTAACCCCAAACTGACAAACTGAAAGTGGGATTTTTTTTCTTTTTTAACAGAGACAGAGAGCATAACATGTCATTCAAATCTGGGGCACTCTTGTCTACCAGCAATTTGTTCTTTTGTTGCTCCGTGTGCTTTATTTTCATCTCCTCCTCTCGCCAGAGAAGAGCATATAAGGGCTTGATGGAGTGGTGAGACAGAGACAGGATGACACGAAGTCAGAGAAGTGAGAAAAGGAGTCAGCGGATGAGGAGAGAGGGAAACCAGGGAGGCCAGTGTCAATCCCACGGCAAACAGCAGCGGATAATCATGGGCTTTAGGAAAACACTGTGTCCATAATGCTATTACCCTGGATTACCTACTCCAGCGGAGAAGGCGAGACTCTCTTCACAATGTGCCACAGACCTTTCAGATAATCATCTTATCACAGATGACAAACCCAGAAGAAACATCCCATTATTCAAGAGGGTGGGAAAAAATCTGCAGCATGTTTGGATGAAGACATATTGTAAGTCAAAATTGTTCGAGTGGAAAAATATCAGATTTTGAAATTAGCACGGCAGTCATTTCCACACTCGCCCTCTTTCATTCTCTCACTGTCTCTTTCTCCCGGGGTGCTTTCTCCTTTTCCCGCAGGGCAATTAGAGACAAGATTTTACGCATTGTTCAGCTTATCAATTAGCCATAACACCTTCCCCTCTGATTGGTCTATAATGAACATAATGGTTTTAACAGTCAGGAGTTGCAACTCTTAGAGGTGCTGTGCTAATGGTGTCGCCACGGCGATGGAGTCACAGTAACAGCTTTGCAGAGAAGCAGAAGGAGGGGGAGGCGCTGGGGTAGTGGTAAGTCAGCTCTCCCTAACACATCTCTAATTAGAGCTCACAGTCAGTCATTACTGATGTAATAGGGTGTAACACTAATGGCTATCAGGCAAGCCCCCATAAACAACAGACAAGGGGGGGCTCTTGTAAGGTGAGAAGAGCAGAAAATTTATGGAGGAGAGGGAAGACGGAGGTAAGGTGGAAAGTTAGGGGTGTGGGGTGCACGGTTCAAGACGTGATTTGGGAAAAGAGTCCCTGGCAGCAGAGAGGGTTTTTAAGTTCATCAGTCCGACAAGGTCAGGGCCCAATAACGAAGAGACTCAGTCTGGTGGTTCAGACGGAGCAGATGAACAAAAAACGGCCACAAAGATTGCGAGGAAGGAAGGCGGCGAGGCGGGCTCATAGTTAACCACTTTGGCACTTAGACCTTGTTAGCACTGACGCACTCTGCAGCCCATTCAGCTACGGATGCATTTTTACACCTGGGACTAAATCCTAACAGCTGGAGCAAAACCGAGCAACGGGGGTAAAGACAAGTGAACTGAATGGAAGAGAACTAATATTGGGGGAAATTATAAGTGAGCACCCTATAGAGAAAGAGCTAAGAGTTCTCGATGCTGCCCCTGTTTTATGAACAAGTCTGAGAAAGCTTTCAAGAATACGATTATATTGCTTTTCTTTTTCGTATTCTTATTACAGAACAGGATAAGCAAATACCATGCGTTCCTGTTTAAGGCCTAATTAATGACCTATTACACCATGAACAAATTAGATCAAATTAGATCATGGCACAAATCATCATTGCAAACATGGAAGGCAAGTACTTCCACACAGTGTAAACAAGTTTCTGAATACATAACTGTGAAAATGAAAGTCCGCAAATTCCTTGAGTAACAACCAGCGTGAGATAAACTCCTTCATAATTAGCTCATTTATATCAGTGCAATTTCACACCTGAATGTGTATTAACATTCTCTTCAGCTTAAAAGTCAGCAGTTTCTTAATAGGGTTCAGAAAATGCCCGCCACTAGACTCTCTGTGTTTAAAAAAAAAAAGTCATGTTAAAAATGCTTCTGCCGCAACATGAAGCCTGAAGAAGAATTTTCACGATCATCTTTCTTTACCATGATTCAGCTACATATTTTATATGTAACCAACATAAAATACTGTGTTTGGATATAAAGTAAAAATCCTGCTATTTTATTTGGCCATGTTGTTATTTACTTTCTGAGAATAGACAAGGTAAGAATAAGACAATCCATATAAAAAAGCACAGAAAGATTTTGACTGTTAAGAATTACAGAAACCCAGAATGGTGAAATCTACTTTTACATGAGTAGTGAAAATATAGGGGGGTTAAATCAATCGTGAACTTTGTAAATGCTTAGATATATACTGTATATATATATAGAAAGACAACAAAACATTGCTTCACAGAGATTTGGCTGCTTATACTTTCATTTGAGAATAACTTTAGGGAGGCTCTGTGTTTTCCTTACATTGTTGTATGGTCTGGATTTTTTTTATCAAAAGAACAAAATCATAATGCTTTAATAAGTCTACTGTTCACAAAAAAAAAATCAAAGGTCCCATATTAAAAAATGCAGGGTAATTAAGCCTAGGGACAAAGTGGAAAATCTGCCATCAAATACATGATGCTAAACTCATGCATTTCTTCTCTTGTGTCACCTCAGAAAAAGTCTTGAACCTTGGAAGAATATTATGAGTGTAACCTACTGTAAAGCTTTACCAACTACAGGGGCAGCAGCTTGGCCTTTGAGGAGCTGCAGGACTTCAGATTCTCTGTTCCTGAACTCAGTCTTGAAAGTGCGTGCGTGTCTACATGTGTGTCTGTGCATGTGAGAGAGAGAGTATGAGTGTATATCTGAGACGTAGGGGGGGCTCCTTAGTTGCCTAAGTATCGTCCCTCTTCTAGAATTTGAAATAAGGTCATCATCCCCAGGAGGCCTCAAGTCAAAGCCTCCCTTTTTCATCTGCCCTTTACCTCTCCTTATTGCCTTTTTCTTAACATAACTCGTCACCTGGATCCTCCTCCTCTTTTCACTCCCGCTCTTGCACCTTTGTTTAAATACTGTCTTTTTCTATGTTCACCAGACGCAAATAGAAAGGATGAAAAAAAAACGAGTCAGCCTCTGTAGCTGAGCTTACAGCTTTACCTAAAAAAGTGGAGCTTGCCTTCTTGCTCATTTATTCACCTTCACGATAAAAAAAAAAGTTGCAATAATGTAATTGCGCCTTTACGCAGTGATTTGATTGGAGAAATGAATTTTATGGCTTTGCAAAACAATAGCAGAAATGGCACCGTGCATTGATAAGACAGGTAATAAGTGTATTAAAGCTTGCAGTCTGTGTAAAATGTGTGTGTATGTGTGTGTCTGGAGCAGCACAGATGCATATCCAATAGGATGCAGAGTGGGCAGGACAATAACTCTCCATTCTTATGCTAATCAAGGAGGCCATTAATGTTTACATTCAAAATCAGCCCTTGCAAAGAAATACATTCACTGCCTGCTAAACTGGGATAATTAGTTCCCTCTTAAACCCATATTCCATTAACTCAGGTGAATCCATCTGAGTTTCATCAAATTTCTGCTTCATTTTGCATAATAAAACAATTTAAAAGATAATGACATACTCAGGCTACTCTTTGGGGCAGAGTACCTATGAGAAAATAATGTGAAAAAAGGATTTTGGTTCTATTTTACTTATATCTGAAAATACTTTAAAGTGTCCTGTAAGTCAGAGTGAGCGATTTAGGCATAAATTACATTTTAAACTGTACATGGCTCATTGGAGATTGGCGACTGATGTATTAAATGCGTTGCAGAATATTTGTACACTGAGTAAATGACATCTCACATTGAACTGTTGCAATTTGAAGCTGTGTGAATGTCTCATTTGAGGGCACTTGCGTCTACAAAGAAAACTTGAAATCATCAGTTCGGCTCGTCTATTCCACGATCACCTACTTGTTACTTTATCATTTTTCTGCAAGGAGTTGGCCATGCATGCACAATCACATTCATCGACACATGAAGCTGTCAAGTGCCTTCCCTGAAGTATGTTTCAGCAGCAAACACAGTTCATTAGCCTACAGCTTCACAATATAAAACAGAAGACTTAACTTGAGGAAGCCACTTTTCCCATTGAGTTTGACTGTAAGTGTGCATTTGAGTGTGGCAAGAAGAGCCTGTAATGTGTGTGAGTGTAAGGGCTGATAATTTTACTCCACAAAGACCTGAGAATTATCAAAACACAACAAATTCCCCACTTTTCTTTTACCCTCTATATGATGCCTGTTTTCCCATATTCCTTTGTATTACAGACATTTACCTCAATGAAAACACTTATGCTTTATATAGGTAAGTAGCTTCACTTTTGTATGTGTGTGTGTGTGTGTGTGTGTGAGAGAGGTACTCACTCACTCACACACACATATACACACTCGGTGTAATGGATAGGAGCTGGCTGAGGGCGTCTGTCAGGGGCGACTGTTCTAATCAGAGCAGTGGGGAGAGAGATAAAGGAGAAAATAATGAGTGTGGCATCGGGCCTTTCATAGCGCAACAAAAGGCCACGGGATCAGATAGACACACACAATGTGGAGAGGAGAGGAAGGGAGGAGAGGAAGAGAGGGGGAGAAAGAGAGAGGGAGAAAGAGAGGGATGGGAGGAGGCAGCATGGTGAGATGGAACGAAGGGATGGCTGGAGAAAGGGTTCACAAATATGCCTTCTTGCACGGCAGGTGATGTCGGCAGCGGTTACGAGACGCGGGCTTATGTCTGGCTTCACACACAGGATGCCAGCAAACTGAGGGATGAATGTTTCTATGACAACATCAATCATTTTAGCACAGTCTGTCAGCAGGAGCCGATTATGAATGCGCTTGCCAGTACACATCCGTCTGTTTTCCGTCTTAAAATACTTTTCTGGCCTCCTGCCCTCTTTCTTACTGCTGATTAGTGCTGCTTCATTTACTGCGTGTGATAATTTCCAGTCATCCTTTGATTATTAATGCTTAATTTACCCAGATTACACTTCTTTGATTATTAATGCCTAATTTAGCCTGATGACACCAATCATTAGACAGCGCCCAAACAGAAAGCAAACAGTCTCAGTGGTCCTCCAGTGTACCGATACAGCCCTTTCTGTATGAGATAATAATACTGTTGTGAGAGGCCAGCCGGCCTGTGAGTCGATGCCCACGTTTTTCACCCAAACTAAAATCAAACTTTAAAAGGGAAAAGAAATACTAATTAGAAACTGCAAGCTAGGAGAAATGAGCAGGCAGACTCAGAACAGAAAATCCTATTCAGAGACTTAATGAGCTTGTCGAAGCTGAATAATTGATTTCTAATTCTAGCCAGCAGCTGTTGACCCAACCAGGGAGTGTTCTGAATGGAAGAGAAATATGTTGTGCTCTGACTGGGCACCGTTAGCTTTCTGGTAACGAACCCATTACCAAATGCTGTCGTGGCCCCTTCACATCTTCAGGTTTTATTTAAAGTCAAACTTAGGGGGTTTAATTGCTTGATCAAAGGCAAATATATTCACCTTAACGTCCCTCCTAAATAATCCTCATGATACCTCTATCTTCCGACGAATCCTGTGTAACATTTTAGAGTGGAGACTTGTTCTGTAAGATTTATGTTGATTTTCAGCTGTAGAGGCCCTGTGATGCAAACTCTCCCAGCGTTGGGAACCACAGTCCATATCAGATTGTAGGTGTGTTATGTTTCGCTCATTTGCTGCGGAGTGATTCTTTGTTGCCCTGTGTGGACGATCATATCCTGGGGGCTCTTGGGCAGGAGCAGCATAGAGCACCCTGTGTGTGAACCACAGCCGCCCAGCGTCCCTGTAAGATGACCTTACGGAAAATGGGCCTAATTATTACCGTGACAGCCCATGCTATCATATTCTGCCAGATCAGTCACTACACAGGAGAGAGAGAGGGGGAGAAAAATTAACAGAAATATAAACCACAATGCCACCAACCCCCCCCCCCCTCCCCCCTCTTGCCTAAACTGAGCCCATTTATTTTTAATACCCTAATCACCAGGTCCCAAAGGTGGCTTGGCTCTCAGTCACCTGCACAGACAGACATAGGTGAGTACAGGTAAGGCAGCAGGGGCCGAAGAGGAGGACGATGGGGAGCAGTTTGCAGCGGCTTGTGTATCCGAACAAGCTATGAAAACCCTCATGAAAGCCTATGTTGCATTGTCTCATCCTTCTGGCCAAAATAAGAATGAAATCCTGCCTTGTGCCAACTTAATTCTTAACTTTCTTCCTGTTCAGTAGATATCTGCGCAACGTGCTGGAACAGAGAAGAGACAAGGGGGCTGTGCGAACACGGTGATTACAAGATGCAGAGTTTACGATAGAGAGCAGTGATTAACTGGAAGACTGTCCTATTCCAGAAGCTCTAGTCATGAGGGCTGGATCATTATATGATAGATTTCAGGGCTATTTGCCTGGTTTTGTTCCCAGAGAAAGTATTCCAACAGACACCCTGGGAATGGGACATACTACACCAATGACTACCTCCGTGAGAAAAACACGGCAAATATCAATGCTTTGTGTGGGCGTGTGCTCGATGCTAATGCTTTTACTGGCTTTCTTTCATACTGGGCTGTTAGAGGTCACGGCGCACTGTCGCACAGTAAAAATGGAAAAAAAAAAGTTTACAAGACAGCAAGTTTAGATGATAAATACATATCTGAAGGTTTTGCGTGAGTGGAATTACACGGCTCCTTCTCACATTCATTGCAGCCTTATTGAGCTTTTCAAAACAAAGATTCCAGCCTTCTACAATGTGGGTTTCATACAGTATTGGTACAATTTTATTCTGTTTGAGATATGATGGCCAAGAACGACAAAAGAAAATCCTGCTATTATTTACTTTGCTGAACTGTATAGCTACTATGCTGCAAAGAATTGAAGGGAAACCAATAAATTGTTGAGTCTTTTGTTAAGGATGTTTTCTTCATTTGAGCTAAAGTGAAGCAGACATGTTTTAAACCTGTTTGTCTCTACAAGTGTTTTGCTCAGGTCCCATTTTCATATTTACTAAATTCATATTTCCTGGAATGAAAAAGAGCAATATGGTTCAACATTAACATTGAACAGTGCATTCTAAACCAGCTAAAATCTTCACTCAAACAGGAAATTAAGACACTACACAGCTATGGTTTAATGTTTTACACTTGTTTAAGTTGAGACCCACCCATTCAACTCAACTCTGTAGTTGCTCCTTAAAAATAATGACCTTACTTTAAAAAAAAGAATACAAACAGCTAATAATGTTGATTCTAAACAACACTTTACAATTTTTAAAGTAAATATAACCAAAGTAACTTGGATCACTTTAGCTGATCAGCAAAAACATATACAATTTGAATCTATCATCAATGGTATAAATTTACAAAAAATGAGAAAACTATGATTTCAGAGAAAGGCTACATGATTGTTCCAAAACTTTTGACTGACCAAAAAAATCATTTCCGGAATCAATATTTCAAATTTTATTCTAATAATAATTCAAATTGGCTAAAAAGAAAAAGAAAATAAAAAGCAAGACCCCTTAAAGATGAATTTTATCTTAAAATTTCCCACTACATCAAATTGGGGGCCAATTTTGCAACAGATCACAAGGAGGTCGTACTGGATCAGTGTGCTCCGTGGTAGACAAAAGTTTCCCTGCCGTCAGATTTGCTGTACAGGTTCCTCTGTACAAGCACAAACAAATGTGCAGCACAGGGGCCAGGAAAAGCAACCGGGCACAGCCAACTGACAAAGACATCAAGCCGACTTCAATTCAAAATGGGAGGATGTATGTCACACAGTGGCATCATTTTGCAGCTGGCAGAATCCAGGGGACCCTGGTACACTTATCTGCACTTCAGAGAAGTCTGGCCAGAAGTGGTCCATTTCCATGACAAGGGAACTATAACGGGTGGCAAATGCATGTACAAAAGTGCAAGAACTGGGGTAAGAAGAACTGCCAACGTGTGCTGTTCACTGATGAGTGAAAACTTGAAATGTTTGACAGTAATAGAGGGCAGTTTGTTTGCCACGAGAGTGGAGTGAAACATACTGGTCTGGGTCTGCTGAACTACAGATAGAGTGGTGGGGCTTTGTCAGAATCAGCAGACTAATCAATGTCAAGAAGTATGGTTAGACACTTTTTCACACTGTAGTACCATCAGGGAGGAGTACGATCGGTCCAAAAATTATCTCTGAAGGACTATAATGATACTACAGAACAAGGAGTCATGCAACAGATGGTATGACTCAGGGAAGCAAAGTCAGTGAACTGTTATGTTGTCAAGTCAGTGAGAGATCACATGGACACAAAAAAAAGACAAAAAGAATGGCGCATTTTCCATAATGTTAATCAAAAAAACAAAAAAGAATGAAACAGGAGAATGGCACCAATATTTTTTTTGAAAGTATGATGTCCTCCATGTTTGTATGATGATCCATAGATTAAGGTTAGACTGTGCATAAAGTCCACACACAATCAAGTATTATGAACCAATTCAACCTTCTAAACAGCTGTGTTGACAGCTGGATTTCTGTTTTTTCACATCTCTCCGCACACGCTCGCAAATGCGCTCTGTCACTTTTTGCCTGGAAAGGAAAGAATACAGCAATAGCCCTTGTAACCCCGCCATGCCCTCCACCCCCCAGACCCGCTGGCTGTCACTGTCCATGTGTAGTGTGTAATAGGCACTGACAGTTGTTGTGCAGGTCAGTAACCCTGTGGCCCCGTCTAATTGAGGCTAAGGATCCTGCCTTGTCCCGCTATCTATAATTAACCACATCATCTGCAGCCGTATGAAAGATTCAGCTGGACTGGGAGTGGCTGACACATGATCCTGCTGTTGGTGTTTATTGCTTGTGTGTACAAATGTGTGTGCGTTAATGAATGCACAGCAGCGACTTTTAGAATTCAATTAAATTCAATTCAGCTTTATTCGTATTGCACTAAATCAACCAACCAATCAGCAGCAAATGTCATTTTGAGGCATTTAAAAGACACAACCCAACCTAAGGCAATTACAATCCAGTTCACTGAGAAATTATTTTGAATTGAATGAAATACATAGTCAAATATGTTTAAATCAATTAAAGTCCAAGTCATACTAGGTCTGTCAAAAGAAAACTTTTCTAGCTCAGGCAACCAAAGAATTGAATTGAAATATCTCTTTTAGCCAATCCCCCATTAGAGCATGCATTATGCCATGGTGGTGAAAACAAAAACTTTTTTTAAACAAGAGGAAAGCACTGGTCACTCTGAATCCAACGGTGTTCTCTGAATTCTCTGAAAATATAGGGTGATGGGTTTGAAAAAGCCATTCTTGTTGTTCGCTCTGGGAGCTAAGCAGAACATTGATAGTGTAAATACAAATCGGGTAATAAGAAGTCTTTCCAGGAATTTTATCTCTCTGTTTATTGGTAAAGTAGCACATTTTTCCCACAAAGATAAAAGAATACATTGCTCAACAGAGCTAGAACTTAGGCAACCTGGCCTCTGTACTGAAAGGAAACCTGGGATTGTAATCAGTCGCTTCAGCGATGAACGGTAAGCAATTCTAGCTTTCCCGACAGACTGAGATTCCTATATACCTCTTCTGGCCAAATATCGTATTTTTCAAAAGGAGCAACTTCAACTCCAACTCAAGTGTTGGACACTTTGAAATTGCCAAGTTGTGTGGGTAAAACATTTACGTATCGGTCCTCTGTTGTATTTGCACATAACAGTGAAGAAGATCATAATTGAATTTCATTTTTCATTTTTGGGTCACAGCATTCTCCGATCTACATCCACCATAAATAAATTGATTTAAGTCAAATAAACTCAAAAGGTTGATGAGACTGGATTATGAGAAAATATGTTAATTGTTCAGTCTCATGACATAGGTCAGCTCAAGATCAAGGGTAGAAAATGAGTAGGTTTGTGTAGACTGAGAAAAACCAGCTGAATACAATACAGAATTCAGGTTTGTATTTGGGTTGTCGTTTTCAAAGTCTAAATAAATTTTAAAGTTACAGAAAACCCTAATAAGTGCCACGCAGACAGCACACAAAGGGACACAGAAGAGCTTTTTTTTCTATAGTTTAACTTTGAGAAAATCTCAGTGACTCAAAAGAGTGAAAAATCATTGGTCTAAGACAAATTAGTAAGCCTTATTTGAAGATAGCTGTGTCCACTTGTGGTTTGATGAAAACAAAAAAAACTAGAGATAAGTTGATACATAAATGCTTATGGGTTTCTCCTGCCGCAGCAAATTTTCTGTGAGACAAAGTAAGTCAATGTGATGATCACCAATCAACTAAATGTCTACCAGAGATTTGAACAGTCTTATAGTCAACAAATCAATAGCTGATGTGTTTTGTTCAGTTAAACCTCTTCATTTTTGGAGATTTGCTCCTCTTATGTTTCTTGATTTTACACCTTCTCGCAAAGGTGAAACCACGACAAGCCTAAATACAATGAAATTCTAAAGCAATATAAAATTTGACCCAAAAACTACCGTTTATCACGATGTGAATGCTGATCATTGGTTAATCTGCAAAGGAAGACTAAAAAAAATTAGCTGAAAATGCTCGCTGCCTTTGGCCTGATTTCCAACCCCTTCCTCCTTGAGCCCGAGCTTCCTTGTGACAGAAAGTAAGTATGCTCTGCCCCTTCAAACACCTTGGTGCCGTCTTCCCCTGGCCTCTTCTCTTCCCCCACTCCCCCCACTCTTTGCTCAGCTCTCCCAGCTCACCCTACCCCACTCAACTCCACTCTCTGTCCTGTCGATGCCTTTGAAATACGGCTTTCAAAAATGCTGCTTTTTGAATTAATGAATCATTTTTCGCCAGGTGTCATTGAGGGAGGAGGCGGAGAGGGGGTGAGGAGCGGTGGTGAGGGCAAAGTAGGGGGAGTGGGGGCTAATAAATACAGAGTGGATTGAGTCTCACCACTACAAATCCCTCCCTTCCTTTGCCCGGCGCACTCTCCACCTCTCCCCACCCAACACACACATACACGAGTGCACACGCCTTTGCTTCCCTCCCACACCCCTCCACCCCCAGCCGTAGATGAAAGGCCTGGCTCGTTCCTGTACCTTTAATTTAAAGCTGAAAAGGAAAACGAGAGCGGGGGTGCGAAACACGCTTATGAATATGGAGAAAATTGAATGAGAACCGTCCCTTTGAATAAATCAGTATGAATATCCCTTGGCCTTGTTGGGAGGAAGGTCGCAAGAGACCCTTGGATATACAGATGGAGAGCGGCTTGATGGACCAATGTGTGTTTGTTTGCGCGTGTGTGTCGTGCATTATGTGTGTCTACTAATTATGTGCATGCAGATGTTTTGAGAAGTTCAGACTGTTCATGATGCTCTTTTTTTTGTCATTTCTCTACGGCTCAGCAGAATTAAAAAAAAAAAAAAGAAAAAAGAAGAGAATCACTGGCTAGATATTTTGAATCAACAGTTATAACAGCATTTCAGAAATGTCCATCAGACATTTGCAAGAACACAATAAATATAAAATCACAGAAAGAACTACAAGTTTATACAAATATAAATGTGCGTGTTTTATGTACAGAGATTGTGGACTTGGTTTTGAGTTGCTACATCATGCAGAATGATTTTCTACAACTAAAGTAAGGAGAAACTGAAACCAAAAAGAGCAAAAAACTTAAAAACATGCCCCCTGCCAACTGCTTAACACTACATTAATGTTACTGCTTATTCAGGTATGTTTAAATGTTCAGTGATATTATGACCCCATGTCAACTCCTGTACTGGAGTTTTGATTTTATTAAACTCGGTTTTGCTTGTATTTTCCTCAAAGCATAAGGAGCAGCAATGGTTTTTGACACTTGCCTTTATTGTGCATAACCCGAAAGGGCTCCAAGTCCAAGAAATGAATAGCTGGTCATGTCTCTTTTTTACGGGCATACACAAAAACTTGAAACTTTTTTTTGGCATCTTGTCATACACGCTTCAGCCATCCATCCATCCATCCATCTACTTTTATGCCGATAATCCAAACAGTGTTGCGGGGGCTGGAGCCTATTCCAGTGGGGAAGACCCTGGACAGGTCGCCAGTCCATGGTAGGGATACACACTTGTACAACTGCTGATCCATTTGATGGCATTATGAATGATTGTTTGTATTGTAAGGTCATTTTCTTTGGGCTCGATTTTCCTAGTTTCAATGAGCATAGCCAAGGGAACGCATGATATACGGCAAGTAAACCTTACAGTACATAAGTAACTAAACCTATTGAGCCATCTTAGTGATGCCAGTCGAAAACTGTGATGTTAAAGTGGCACGTTGTTACGAAACATGTACATGTCACTGGATTAGAAATGAATAAATCATTTCTAAGGTTTGGTTAAGGTTGCTGCCAAATTTGTTTTATTCTGGTCATGTTGCAGTTTACAGATCGGGGTTGACACCAAGATGATTGTGTAAAAAGAAGAATTGACCTTTCATTGGAATAACAAAATAGTTTCCATGCTAACAGTTTTGTAGAGCGCTGTGTGTAAATGTGAAGATAGCAGGTTCTAACATGCAGCTGTCACATCCTATCAGACATGAAGAGCGGTTGTGTTGAGTGCACTGAGAAGTGCAACAAAATCAATTTGTCTTTTTCGTGATATGCACCATCTTTGTGCAACTGGCTTTAGCAAGCTTAATTTTGTTGACGTGTACCAAACAATTAACATGATATCGCAATAAATATGTGACTATGTGAATTTTCATCTCTTTCATTTACAGAAAAATATTGCATAAACCAATTACAGATCTTGATGTACAAAAGAAAAACTCAAACTGTTTCCTAGTTAGTTCCTATATTTGTGGAACTGAATGTTATTTATTGGCAATTTACAAGATGAACAAATGATCGATTTAGCTAAATATATGATAGATTGCTTAGCTTTTGCAACAGCATTCCAAGAATTATAAAAGAATCCTACATTTTTGCCTTGATTATAGGGGATGGGGAACAAAATTCTGAGAAACAATTAATACACAAACTACAATTAACTGATCATACAAACAAATTCTTTAATCGAGTCTGCGGCTGTAGATCAAAATAAAGAATCTCTTAATTCACTGCTGCAGAATTCAGCTGCAGCAAAGGAGACACCTAACACGGCACAATGTATTATTTTGTGCGTGAGGTAAAACTAGTGACAGAAATATGACAGCTATTTCATATATACTATAGATTTCAAGTGTTGTTTCATTACAAAACCACCAGAAGAAGCAATGCACAGCAAACGGACTCAACTGCTTTTCATCGAAATACTGACAAGCAATAACCTTGACAACATATTATACAAAAAACTTATACTTTGTGGAAAAAACAAGAATGTATGTTGTATCATAACTGTTTTTGATGAACTGACAAGTAGTAAGTCTGAGAAAATAGAAGAGAAAACAAGTTTTAAATTATGATTTCTTTTCGTTGATGATTCCCTTAAGTCATCTTAAGCGTTAAATCTCCACCTTCCAAATCACAAACAGACAAAACAATAAGCAAAATACTTCTGAGCATATTTAGAAGCATGTATTTAATTTTTTTCTACCAGAGGTAGCCTAAGGCATGTATGCCTCTATGGATGGAGGTGGGACAAAATTCTTTTTAAAAGTGCATTACTGGCCACAGCTCCACACGCCAGACTGTGCCTGACTCCTGACTACAACGGTTTAAAGGGAACTGAAAAAATGGCCCATGAATATGGTACTGAAATAGTCTGACAACGATAAACAGCAGATCATACACTTGCAGTGTATCTGGGTGTATTCCAACTCAAGTAGCTTTTTTACATACAATTATTATTATTATTCTCTATTTGTCTTACACTTTGTATAACTACACAGAATGAAACACTGCAATAATGGAAAAAAGGACAGCTTCAGGACAGTAAAGACACAAGTCGAAGGATGCAATCTGCTAGTATGCTGGAAATGGTGCTGTAAACATAAAAAAGAACCCAAAACATGACAAGTTACATACTCCAAGCATAAAACCCCAGACAGACAATGACAAATCTGACAGATGTTGCAATAGCATTGTAATTAATCAAAAACAAGCAAGTATCATCATTTTCTTTAGAACTGCAACTACTAAGGACAATTTACGCTTTTGATTTAAGCTGCCAATAAACATATTTTGGCTTAAGGGGTAAATTTGGTTTCTTTAACTAGCCTTTTATGTGGCACCTTAGTGAGAGATCAGTATTTTACTTGAAGCAGACAGGAAGCAGGGAGCTCTCGGTAGAATCAGATGGCATCTTTACAAGTGCCACAACATAAACACAATTTTCATCGGCTATGATAAATATGTACATTAGATACATAATTGTTCGTTTATAATTTTTTGCACAGCTTTTGGCTTAAGGTCAACTTGCTGTCATATCAAAGATTCTCAAGAATTTGAGCTCTCTAACTGCTGTCTGCTGAATGTCGGATGCGGACACGGTTGCTCCACACAACCTGGCTCAACTCCAAGTTTAAGAACCTTTTCCAAAGGTCAAAGCACACACCTAGTAATATTTTATTTTAGATAATTTATTTCACAGGGTTTATCAGTAATTACTCAATAATAATGAACAAAGATGTTTTAGTTTATTTTCATATGAAATACTGACAATAAATCCTAATTTTTGTTGATCATAAACCAGAAAAACCTGGACATGTGCTTGCAAAATTGTTTAAATATTCAAACTATGATAATAAGGTTCAGTTCCATTTTCTGCTGACCAATGATTGCCAAGCATATACTTTTAAATAGCGAGTTCACTTTTCTTTTTATAGAACAGAAATCCATTAAAACACAGGCCATGTTTAAGCATAGAATACCCACCACTGGCATGTCTCTTACCTAATCAGTCACACAGCTATGTCTGTTCTCACAGCTACTCGCTTTTGACAGGGAAATGAGCACAGCCATGCCAATGTTTCAATCATATAGTTTTTTATGACCTTTGGATTGTTATATTTGCTACTGCAGCTCCATGAACCAAAGAGCAAACAAAAACTGAAATAAGTGACACAAAGCGATAGATAAAGTGAGAAATCGTATGTGGGGGGGTGGAGGGCAACTGAGGAAGAGCTGACGACTGCAAGGACACTGAATCTTTCTTTCCAAGTCCTTGGTCTGTTGCGAGGGTGAGGCTGGGAAGATGGAGGCAACAATTGTCTCTTATGAGTAAAATGCTAATTGAAGGCTGCACAGTTTTGGATGCAAGTTCTGAGAGAGTACTCTGAATGCCACGCGGCCTTGGGCCGCGAACACTCCAACGATGGAAGAAAAAAAAGCTGTGTGTATACTCTTTATACAGTTCCAACAACTGATGGATCCTACATATGTAATTACACGCACAACCATATATACAAAGTAATCTAATCAACCTATGTTGTGACATGAAGCTAATCAGGTTAAGAAAATAAATCCATGTAAGTATTTGAGTGAGATAATGAATGGATAAGGCTTTAGTGAGAACAACAACTTACATCAATTCTACAACACTTTTATCATTTTCATTTTAAACACATGTAAAAAGATGAGGTAAATTGGTAATAGACATGCACTTTACAGAAATCTTCAAATCTGCCAAGGCAGAAAAAAAGTTGCAGTGACTTATCCAGATGTGTGTCTCCTTGGCCAATCAGCGGCCTGCGCTCTATTCTCAGCTCAACTCAGCTGGTTTGAAACCCCGACTGAGTAGGTGTTGTAACTTTAACGGTTCTGAGACACTTCGAAATCCAAAACTTAAAAAAAAAGTCGAACCGAGTCGTGCTGAGCAGGTACCACCGGAAAAAGAGCCATGAGATCACCCTACTGAGACTCCCTGCTTCTTGGCCGGCACTTCTAGTGTCATTTAAAGCAGGTGAAATTCTACAAATTAACATTCTGCTTCCAGTTGCATGTGATTTTTCTTTTAAAATCAGCTTCCTATTCTTTAATTTTTCTCTGGTTCAAACATTCACAGTGAAATTAACCCCAATTTTAGAAGTGCCTCACCATACCAGTCACACTAATTGGGTAAAGTGGAGGCAGGTAGAGATCTGGGTGTGGAAGGAATAAAAAATACGTTAAAATACAGTTATCTTATTTATGGCTCGAGGTTTTGTGAATCTGCTTTTGTTATTCAGTTGCATCATATGTGCTTTGCCCGGCAGCCATGCTGCCAAATGACAATAATCTGTCAACTACTTATTAAGAATTCTTAAATGGTTTTGCACATTTGAGTTTATTCTAAACACATTTGCTCCAATTGCTCCAAATTTTCTTTTCACCTAAGCGTACACCTCTTGGAGCGATACTGTACTAAAGAATTATGCTTCTTTTGAACTACAAACTTAAAACACTTAATTTAATTGAACTATGCTGAGACTCTTACTTCTTATACCCGAGTGATGCATCTATGTTTTGAAGAGGTTTGTAGTTCAACATGCATCACTTTTCTCGAGCTGTAAAAAGCCCCTCTGCTGTGTGCACACTATTTCAAATGCTTTGGTTCAGGCGTTACAAAGAAATATAATGTTCATGGTTGTGTGGTTTTTACCATTTTAAGAAAAAACGTATTACACAGAGAACATGGTTGGAACAATTGAGGGTGGGTGTTAATGTATCCCAGCATAGCACACATAGCAGAAATAAGACACGCTGCCTTTAGGTGTTAATGGGAAGCGCTTGTATTCATTCAGTTTGCTTTGTTTTCAGTAAGGTGCACTGGAGGGTTTTATGAGGTGTTTTACCAACCAGATGCTTCATGTGAGTGAACTATGAGTGAACCGGCTAAAATAAAGTACATTGAAAATTTCAGCCGCTAAATCTACCTGCATGTTTCTACTCTTTCAATAACTTTTTTCTTCTTTTTAACAATTGGATCCTATCTTATGTACCTTATGGCCGACGTGTTTCATTTCTCGCCAGAATATTTTCAGGGGCTATGAATATCAGCGCAAGATGAGATTCATTAAAAGAAATGACACGATAAGAAGAGAACATTTAAGGATTATGAAAAGAGACACTTGATATATGCAAAAATATCTACTTCGTCTTATCCCAAGATTGATTGGTAGCTGATTTGTGAAAATTGAATTTTCGAAAAGCATGGCAGAATTTGATGTTAGGAAACTCTGACATACAACACTGATAACACAGATTGAAAAAAAAAGTTATAATAGTTTTTATGTTGCCATGTAGCAAGATCAATGCTCTGACAGCATACCTTGAGCATGCTACACACAAAGTGGTGAGTAGGTAGGGGTCAAGTGTTTAGAGGCTAATTAGTTTTCCAAAGAAACACAAATGAAACCATTCTACAGTAAAATGTGTCTGGCTGTGGGTTCAGGGTGAAGAGAAGTCTTTTTTCTTCCTCCACCTCATTTTTCTTTTCTTTTGCTTGATGGAAAATTTTAATTGACTTTTCCTCCCTTTCTCTGCCAGTCGATTAAGACTCAGATAAGGAGCATGATAAAGGACAGTGCGGAATGTATACCAACCTATTATCACTTAGCAATAATAACAAGGACACAAGTAGATTTCAAAATGCTATTAGGCAAGTGTTCACATTAATCCCCAGTTCGATATCGAGACTGAGCACCTGCACAATGCCTAAACTGTACATGGACACGAAGGGAAGCTGGATTAGCCTTGATTTAAAAATTAGCAGGAAACTTTGCTCTAATGTCTCTATCTTTTTAAATTGAGTTTGTTTCAGGGCCTCTCGCTGCAGTGCGAATTTCCACCTTATTAGCCGGGAAGGACTCAGCTGCTGCAGAATCCTTCAGTGAGGGACATCTTCTGCTTACGGTCCCGGGGAGGCTATGTCATCCAGTTTAAATAGCTAATGAGCAAACAAGGATTTTCACTCAAATTCATTATCGTCA
Source organism: Menidia beryllina (assembly GCA_013363375.1). NCBI lineage: Eukaryota > Metazoa > Chordata > Actinopteri > Atheriniformes > Atherinopsidae > Menidia > Menidia beryllina. The sequence goes on from JABUIW010000214.1 coordinate 2,070,272, forward strand.
CAAAGAATGAATTCAAGGTTCCTTCGGTTGTCGTTCTCAGCATATTATCTTCCCATCAGCCTGTCGATCAACCTCAGCTCTGCAAACAAACTGCTGTCTGCCCACACGTGAAACACAGTCACACCCAAACACACACAGCAGGCACGCATCCACACAGAAAATCAAATCAGCTAATTAAGATGTGGTGGCTGAGTGGGAAGTAAATTCAAACAAGGTCAGACAGATGTCTCACTCGAGTGACTTCAAAAAGAAACCAAAGAACACAGGGCCATGTAATGTGATTTAGATATAATGCTTCCAGGTCAGGGGTGATGGGCGGACTGCTGGGCAGTGGGAGAGCAGCTGACAAGCGTGTAACTAACCATGACGGATGGGAATTCAATGGACTGCCTACTCTATACACTTAATGCTCGACAGGAACCAATTACATAGCTGACCACCTTGTCAGCTACAGCAGAAGAGAAAAACTAATCTGTTCTCAGAATATTTTTTGACACATAGATGGACTGTAATCAAGCCGGACAAGATAGCGTTGCGAGGGAAATCGTCCTCTCTCGCCCCGTGGGTAGTAACGTTTACCTGCATTTAAGATCTGCAGCAGCAGTCAGCACAACTTGGAGAATTGGTTAAAACAGGTATTACCTGGGCATCTTTAACCAAACTTTGTTTGTCTGTGCGTTGAATGTTATACTATGATAAAAACAGTAAGCCACTGGGTAAAGTCTTCATGACGCTCACAAACAAAGAGGTTACTGTTTCTTGAGCTGCAGGTGTACAATGAAGCATGGATGATGTAAGTATCATGTAACGTGATCTAAGGTGCAGAAAATCCCACCGAAGCATCAGTACTGCATCGGCATCCAACTGAGCCAACAAGTACTTTGCAAGTTAATTTTCTATGCCACACCGGTTGAAACGCTACAGCTCATGAGTCTAATTATTTCTTCAGCTCCTACAGTTGCATTTGTGTTGGATAACTACAAGCACTTGTTGTATTTAGAAGACACTAGATACGACTTTGAATTATCACATAATTCAAATGTATGGCTATATGAAAGTTAGTGCATCCAGCTCACAAACAGGAACACTAATTCATTGCTGGTGTTTTGTTTTTATCTTGAATGATTCAAGAGAAAAAAACTTAAAAACCCTAAAATATCCTCAGTCTGATTTTTTTTTTTTTTTTTGCACACTGCGTCACATACAGTCAAGAGTTTTGCAACTGAACTCAAATGATTGGCGCAGTATATGGTCAGGTCCCAAAGAAAGTAGTAAAACTTACATTTTTTGTTATATGCAACTCGTGCACATTTTATAATAAAAGTTTAAAGGTACAGGAAAAACTTCCTTTCTGACTCACTCACTGCAGTTACCTTCATTCATCCTTTGTGCATTTTTCTGTCTAGTTCTAAGATCAATGAAATTTAGAATCTTTTAATTCTTTGCATTCAGAACTTTCAGATTGGCTTTTGGAAGAATTTTTATAACGTGGCTGATCAGAACTATAAAATTGAACACAAATCATAGATTCCATTTAACAGCAATATGTTTGTTAATTTTTCTCTGTAGTTGCGTGTCTCTGTTCCTGTTGCCGATGGGTGACTTGATTACTTTGACCCTCACCTGTGGCTGATCCAGTGTCTCCTGCTTTATGCGCTACAGTCTTCTCTCATTTCTTCCCCAGTACATCAGTGCTCCTTAAGTGGTACAGAGGCAGCTAAAACTCATGTTGTTCAAGTTCTTAAGCTTTTTTTTCCCCCCGTCAAAACCACTAAAAGGCTTTTTACTTCCTTTTCAAGAAGATTGTTTCCAGATCTCGTGGTGCATTGTCAAACTGCTACCAAAAGATGTCAATCTCCCGTACAGCCCCCACCATTCCCACCAATTGGCAAGTTTATTCACAGGAGTAAGTGGTGGTAATCTGGATTCTTTCTATAGCATTAAGAGACCGAGCCACTCACCAATGTGATCCAGTTCACCTGAGTATGTGTCAGTGACCACTACCACCGATGATGGCAATAACAGTCATTTATTACAGGACTTTATTCATTACTTAGATTCACTGACTTCTCAGTATTTCCACGTTCCAGTGACCTGTTCATTTGAATCTGAGTCTGTGGTGTATCTGCTGAGTCCACAGACTCGCTGTGAGCCTGAAGACTCGCAGGCTCTGTGTGTGGGAACCTTGGAGTCTTGATTCAGTATGAAGATTTGAATTATGAACACATGGGATTCAGGGACTGACCAGCTCTAAGCCACAATCCAACAACCTATTGGTCAGTATGCCCATTCTGCATCTCACTACATAGGAAATCAAGATTCCTGTTACCTTACTTCTTTCTCCCTCAGACACTTAGGTCTTTCTCCACCTTCCTGTTCCTCAGTTTAAACTGCATCCTATCTGCAAACAAAAATCTTAACTTGACTATCAATAATATACACAACAACATATACAGTTGAAAAGTCACCTCGGTGCTTCTGTTATATCATCCATAAGAGCAGTCTTATCACACAGGCAATCACGATGAAAGGAATGGAACTATTCCTGATATTACACCATGACTTTGAATGTGATCACAAAGAGTATTGGTCTTTGATGGATGTGAGGCAGCCAGATCTTATTTGTTTTTTTGCAGCTGCTTTTATGCAATGTGGCTAAAATGTGGATACAGGCTTAAGAAAATGCCTTGCCTACTCATCGAGTGGAAAATCTATTCCCTCTATTGACATGAAAAGAGTACAAGTAGGCCAGAAAAGTGCTTAAGCCAGTATGTAAGAATGAATAAAACAGATTTAGGATTTGATTAGCCTAATTTCAGTTAAACCCAATGAGGTAGGGCTTGTGAACAGATTGATCAACATTAATGACATTGAATTATTCTTATGAGTCTGTTGTTTGCTCACTAGTTTGACATTTAAGTTTAGCAAAGGGAAAATTATCTGAATTTTTGGGGAAAAAAATTTTATCAGTAGAGTGGAGGTTCTACAGTGTGGTTGAACAGCTGTGGAGCTTTTATGGTGAATTAGTGGTTTTGAGTTGCAAGTTTTACATAATAACCAAGGCTAGATGCATAACCAGAGCAATATGAAATATTTGAAAAAAGGGATGTCCTGTGATTATGTCCTTATCCACAAACACATAATACAGTAAAATATGGTAATAAAAGGATAAATAGGAAAATTTGATATATATTTTAAACAATGATGGAGCTCATGTTTACCACCATCTCTTCTTTTACACATTTCATTGACATCTGGAAACTAAGCAGACCAGCCGTTGGAACTTTCACAAAAGAGTGTTGCCCCATTTTGTGTTTCTAGCTTTTCACACAGTCTTTTATAGTTATTTAAAAAACTAAATAACACACCAAAAATTGGTGGAGAAATGGTCATAGGCTGGATTGAAATATAAACATCAGATATTACATATGAAAAGCATTCTCCGAAAATATATAGTCTTGACGGGAGCATCTATTGCTCTAAAAACTATACATTCCATTCCAGATGTGCAAATTGGCACTTAATGTTGAATGCATGCCATACCACCAGAAAAGCATTCTTTCGCTGTGATATCACAATGATAATAAAACAAGCAGTACTTCTCTTTTGTCTGGAAGATTATGTTTATGGTGATCAAAAACTATTTCAAATGTTGAATCACTGAGCATATCTTCTGTCCACAAATAGAGATAGCATTTATGTTCACGTCTATCTTATTCTTTATAACTGAACCATTTTGATGGTATGGTAGATTGTGCTCCCAGACCATTATTTGAATGAATGACAAGTGCTTTTGAGTCGGTGTAGTACACATGCATTCAATATTGTTAACTGGACTCGTAATGAGAGATGTTTCCATGTTCTCTCAATCTTATTATGTAGTAAATATTCCACAATCTTTGAGGTAATTTTATTCATGCCCATCAGAACCTAAGATGGACTCTGCTTCTAAAGGGGCTCTTTTTATACCTAATATTTGTACTGAGCAATTGCTGCACCAGTTTCACTCGCCAAATAGAGACGATAAACAACCTATACGTTGAAATTATACTTTTTTTTATATATATGTGTACACATTATGCAGCAATGTAAAACAGTTTGAGTCTTTGCGTGAATTACTGCAAAGAAAACAAGTTTTCTATTTGATGCATCAAATGTGAATGAATAGGATGTAAAAAACTGAGATAAACCATTAGGCAGAACATTTAGAGATCAGTTAAGGCACTGAAGGGTTAATATTTCTCTTATTATACCCTCACTCTTTAGTGCAGTCTGAGAAATTAATAGGAGAAATTAGCAACGTAATTACCACTTTTAATTGGACTAATTCTTCTGGTCCTGTCACAGTAGCATCTAGAGGTACAGTTTTAAACCTCGAGCATGTCTTTCACACCCTCTTACAAACGCTGTTATTAATTTCTGGGGCCTCTTTTAGCCTTTGACATCTGAACCATTGAGGGTGAACTGCTGTCAGCTTCCCCTTGATTATTATCTTGTTAGTATCTCTCTTTTGCTCTTTCATGGATACACTACTGCCTCTATCCCTTTATACTGTATAATCTTTTTTCTCTCTCGTATTATTCTTAATGGAAGAGCACAGCAGTGCCAAAGGAAAAGTAGATGCAATTTATAAGTGAGCTTCAATGTCATGTTTGAAATATTTGAGGACAAGAACTTTGTTATTACAACTGTGTTACAACAGTTTATTCACCAAGCTTCCTCCTTTGGAGCTTTTCAGTGGTCATTTGCCCACTGTAAACAAGTAATCTCAATATTTCTGGATTTTTGTATGACCAAACATACTATATGTAGACAAGCTATTGAATGTGTTTTATAGTCACAAACACATAAAAAGAAGATTTTTGGAAGAAATTTGACTTTCAAATGGCAATGATATTTGGAGGTAAAGGAACATTACTGTATTGGCGAAAGGAACAGCCCCAGCAAGGCCAACAGTTTCTGCCAACCCAATTTTCTTCCCCTTGCTTCCCACAGCCATCCTTTCTGCCACAAATGTACTGGAC
>JABUIW010000214.1:2075695-2095879 GCA_013363375.1 Menidia beryllina
CACACATACACCTACCCACCTATGTAGGCTCATGTAAATGTTCTATTTTTCAAATTATTTCACATTACACACAGTGTCCATGTTTAACCCAGAGGGCTTTTTGTCTTCCTTTTGTCTTCACTTGACTTGTATTTAAAACTTCAAAACTCTTTGGTCAAGATTGGATTAAATTTAGAAAAAGAGCATACACAGTAGGGTTCAAATGGAACCTTGATTTAACCCAAGAGAACAACCACACAGTTTTCTAGTGAGGTTAGGAGTTGGCGTGTAATTTCTGTACATAGGAGAAACCAAACTTGACCCCCACACCGTACAAGTCTTTCACCCTCAACAGAAAGACTCATATTCTATTATAAAACGGGATGGACATTGCTGTCGATGTTTGTGTTATAGATTTAAAAGAAAACTAGAAACATAGTGACTGTGGGAAATGTAATTAACCTATTCCACCTTGAAGGCGTCTGTACTGCACCGAGTCTGGCAGTATGTGTTGTACAGAAACCATCAAGGTCGTTTTTCGAAGGCTTTCAAGCATGGCACAATCAGATTGAACAGAAAGCCCAATATAATGATAAGTAAAATGAATGCAGCATATAGTCGGCTTCATTTCTGTTGCAACAACCCTGGCAGACCAGCACTTAATCATTTCCTAAACAGGTTCAATTTATAATGACACTAAAGATTTTAGTGAGATTCTGAGGCAACAAATTAAAAAACTGATTCATACTCTGCTTCGTATGTGAAAAAAAATGCTGTGAAATGCCTGTGGAACTAGAGTGTATGAGATACTTTTGGAAGTTATTTTTATATAAAAAACAAGGTTCAATAATAGCAGGAAAACTGACACAATGTAATGCAGCTCTTATTTAGGCAGTTCAATAACAAAAAGGGAGTGAAAACGTCAACTTTCTGTTAAAATCATCTTGACAACTTTTGTGTGAACACAAAAATCTTATCATTGAGCCAAATTTTGTTTAATTGGTTGAGCAGATTTAAGTCCAAGATTCACATTCTAGCCAAAGACATGGAAGATTAAAGCAGTAAGCCTAATCAAATTAAAGTTGCCAAATCTTTCAAGGTGAAAAAGTTAAGCATAATCAGACTTATGTCCTCAGAGTTAGAGTGCTGGAGAAATGTCCTACAGCATCAATGACCCTTTTGTATTTAGAGGAAAAAACACAAAGCTTGTTTTTGTCTTTGGCAGGACTAAGCCCAGAATGAATATTTGGCTAACATTCATCTCTAAAATATTGCAGAAGATAAAAAGAAACATACAGGATAAAAACTTCAAATACAAACCTAGACTATCTAAGGTATGACTTATGCTGACCGTATCTCCAGCTGGAAGGCACATTCAGAGCAAACACAACACACAACAGATCTGAAAAAGAATATAAAAAATATGCCAGTAATCATTGTTCTTATGTTTTTCTTATGAACAGCCATTAAAACATGTTTTCAGGGAAATCTCACCTGCTGCAAGGAAGGCTGGGATACATGATTCCTCAATTGAGTTCTGGATTAGCTTTGTGGCCTCCATGCCTGATAAACCTCCAATGGGAAGGTACTCAAAAGAATTCTTATCTTGTACCTGAACAACCTCAACAGGGTCCTGTCAATGTGGTGTCTCAGGGCTTCTTTGCTACACAGGTTTTCTTAATGAGAGAAACCCTGCCAAGAGCCACCTGGAACATCAAACTTTTACCAGTATTTCATAACAGGTGAGAGCATGAACCGGCATGGTAGTTGAGAGCTTTTTAAGGGGCTCACGTTCATTTCTAAATGTACATACAGGCAATTGAGTAGCAAGCAGTTTGCACACAGTAATGCCCGGAACAAGATTAAAACAGAAAGTTTTCAGCCGTCGGAAAACACTGCTAAAATCCACACCGATATACTGTCTTCGTGCTGAAAAACGAATTTCAATAAAGCTTTATTGCATGTGTGCAGCTGCATATCAGAAAGTGCATTTGTTCAGATCTGCAGACAGCCAAATTTATCCTTGTTACAATGTTAACACTGCTCCAACACCATAAGACAACCTTGCAAAGTGCCTGCACCTCAGCTTTATTAGTCCGTCATCGAAATACATTGATAAAAATGATGATTTATATATATATATATATGTATATATATATGTGTGTGTGTGTGTGTGTGTGTGTGTATCTATATACCTCTCAAATAAATGCACAAACTTGTAGAAGATCATCAATACAGCTCTTGTGTAAAGTTACCACTTCAATGTCCCAGGACTAGTGGAGCTTTAATTTGAGAAAATATTGACAAGAGAGAAAGGATTACTCTGATCTCCATGTTGTCACGAGAGATTTACTTGCTGTTATTCAAAACTACAGTCCAAGCAATCCATTGATTAGATTGATCCCAAAGACTTTCACTTGAGATTGAGTCAAACTACATATACTTTATATCCGGAGGAGCTGAAGCATCTGTTGCCCCCGATAGCTTTGACTTATTTGACTTTTCCTGACACAGAAAGATGGGCACCTGCTTTGAAGCTTCTCAGATACGTTAGCCACAATACGTTAACCCCGGCCAACAGCAGCGATTCCCACCGGGGCCACTCACAGAATGTCCTGCCCTGATGGGCTGATGGGAATCAGAGGAAATCAATAAGCAATGATAGACTTCTGCTGTCCACTCAGCTAATCCTGTTAGTGATAGCTGCGGATTTAATCGAATGGTTGCACACACCACAGACACCAAGACTCCCAGACAAGTGTAGATTCAAACCCACGTTCTCGTACCCAGACGAAAATGCACACTCCAAATACACTTAACCCCATAACATTCTGCTGGATAAGATCAGTAGATCTTCCACGCATTGTCTCTGCGGTAATTTTGTTGAGAAAAGCAGCAATTTGAGAGACAATTCATTCAGTGAGCAGGAGAGAATCAGTCAATTTATTAAATCCTTTGCTCGTAGTCCAAGTTGGACCGGATTGCAGGAACATTTTCATTTGCGACGAAGACGCGGAATAAAGACACATTTTGTCCTCATGATCGCTTGATAAAGGATCTCTTTTTGATATGGAGATCAGTACAATGCATGGTGGTGTCTGGGAAGCTGAGCAGAAACGGACTTCCTTTGACAAAGATGATCTCTCCACATGCTGTATACATATCAAAGTGACACAAACCCTGATAACTACTCTCAATACATGAACCACACATCTGTTGCGAAGTATTTTTGGGTTAATACTTCACCCCCCTTCCTCTCATGTTTGAATAGGCATTATAAAAGCAGGCCCCAATGGCACATGTTTAAAGGTACATTAAGAGAGCACATCAATTGTAGATGACATAATCCCCAGCCCTCTTTTCAGTCACTCTCTCACTTCCTTAATCTCTTCGTTCTTTAACCCCCATCTTCTAAGAGGCTGAAAGCTCCCTTCATCTTCTCCTCAAGCTAGCAGAGAAACCAAGAGCTGCCTGGGGAGGGAGGAGAAGAAGAGGTATTACTGAAGCCTGATTAAATTAACACTCCGATGCAGATTTCTTGCCTTTTCCTCGCTTCTCTCTTCGTCTCCGACTGTGCGGTGTCTTTGAAAATTAGATGTACTTGTTATAAGAGGGTTAGCACACACATGCACTGTGTGTGTGTTTTTGTGTGGATCTATGCCTTTTTTCAAAAATTGATTTCTGCCTGTGTCCGAAAGATCTATAACTTGGGATGCTGTATCACAAAGCTGTGTATGATAAATAAATGTAAGATAATGCAAGCTAATAAAACCCTGGAGAGCTCTCTCCATCATGAACACACTCCAACATTTAAACTCCAAGGCTTGCCCTCACCTCTTCAACAACAGATAGCATCCCTGAGGAAGTAGTTTAATTATAAGATTCCTACAACCAAACACTGTTGGGTTTACATAAATCTCATGTGAGTCACACTTTATTAAAAAGCTATTCCTGTAATTTCCGTCTCCCCATCTAATGCAAAACCCAGCAGGGCGATCTGTGAACTCCCACTATGCACGTCGAGTAAGTCCAACGGAAAAAATGAAGAAAAGTTAACTTTATCTTACATTCAGTCCAATATACTTCCCAACAACTCAAGTGGACTGGATTTCCAACTATTAGCCTGATTAAATTCGGCATATTCTGAGCTAATTAATTATTTCCATTGTGTCTAGAATTGTCAGGAGAAAGGTGCTTAGTTGACAATCTAATTCACGGGATGTGGAACCCATCATCCAACAAGAAATAGGCAAGCTCCATAGAGAGCAATAATTGTATTCGATATAGATATTGACTGAAACAGTGATATAGAGGTAGATTAAAATTTCTTTAGCTTTCACATCATCTGATTGTTGCTTAGGTTTTTTTTTTAACATAAACATCTGCAATAAAGTGACGATCACTCAATTTTACATTTCCTCACTTTAAAATTCAAGACATTTAACAAAGTAAACACAAACCCCTCCTGACCATCTTAACTTTGCTTCCATAGAAGAATTTCGCAGCATCTCTTTATATCACATTTGATCCTAATTTATTTAGGGAGGGAAAAAGACACCATATGGAAATTGCACAATTTTATTACTTCTGCCCATTCATTGTCTGAACCCATGCCATTGTCCTGCCTCTTCTTCATTGACCCCATCCTGCCTCCGCCCATCTGCTCCAACAAGGTGATGTTTATCTCCAGCAGGAGGAAATTAAAGCCTTGCTTCATGAGCAGCAGATATGCAAATCCCATACAGTGCCAATAGATTGCAGAGCCGGCACACTGGACGGTTGTGTGTTGGGGTCCCATGATTTGAAATCAAGACACGTGGAATTACACGACACACATGTGGCTTCTCAAAAAAAAAAAAAAAAAAATCAGGTCTTTGAGATATTAAAAGGAAAATAAATAAAGAGGAGGGGATGAAGAATTAATGGTGGAGCTAAAAAATTAAAAAAGCCAGAATATTTATTCAGTCAGTCCATCAGCACAGATATGGTTTAATAACTTTTGTCCAACCACAGGTGAATACTTATCAGGAGTTCTGACACACACACACAGCAGGGAAACAAGTTCCTGTGATATCCCCATTACATGGGATATGTATTTTCTTGAACTCACAAAATTGGAAAGTAATAGTGGCCATGCAAAAATGCCTTGCAGATGTGGAGTATGTAATTTTGATATGCATTAGGGTTATTGTCAGGCGGGGTGTATGGGCTGTTTCCTTGTGTGATTGCAGGTCTGGCTTGTATTGTGGGAGGGAAGCAGACAGGAGAAGATAGTATTAAACCTGTCCTTGCCATTCCAATCTGTCTACATGTTTCTCTTTATCATTCTGCAGTTTCTATCCACTTACGCTATAATTAAGTTTCCTGACCCCTGCCTTGCAGCCTTAACTAGGCATTGGGAAATATACAGCCACTGCAGATCTTTTAGCCTGATGTGCTCCCCCCCCTCTCCTCCCCCCTCCCTCGCTTGTCTCTTTCCCTGTTTTAGAAAAAAATCTTTCTCTCACACCATCTCTCCCTTTTTTTCCCCCAAGTCTCCATTGCACTGTAACAGAATAAGAATTATTAATCGAGTAATTGTGTGGAACACACAAGCACTGAATTTGTCCCACTCATTTTCGAGGCTTGATTATCAGGCCGTTGGGCACCCTCTGCCCCCTCCCTGTACACTTATTACACATGCCCGCACGCAGACACATCCATCAGGCTAGATCACACTTTACTATATTGTATGAATCCTCTCTTTTCCCCTATAAACACATAAAAACTTAACACGTAAAGGAGTGAAACATGTTTGCATTACAGCAGGGAACGTGCTGTGTGAGAGGAGGATGAGGAAAATGGCTTCAAATGATAGAAGGTTTCTCTCATGTTCTTTTAACCTCCAACCTGTCTGATTGAACAAATAAATAAGACCCAGATGCAAAGAAAATAACCTCCAGCATATGTGGAGACATGAATGACAAACAGCCTACAACCCTAACATCAGAGACAGACGTGCTGGCACTCACATTTATCATACGAAAACCCCCTCTTCAATCATAATTAGTCTAATTAATTTAAATCAGTGTTGGATGCCTATCTAAATACAGTGACAACACAAAATGAACATCCACCCTGCAGCACATAGCCTCAGCCTATATGTCCCATAGTGAAACACACCCTCGTAGGATTAGAGCAGAAGAATAGGGGGATTATTATTTCATGACCTTTCAATCCGCTGCCTGTCAGGTTGAACTAAAGCCATATATGCTGCTGGAGGACTAATCTCCTTCTCCCTTTGTGTCCGCAAGGGATGTGTCATTTCTTTATCCCCTCTATCCAGATTTACTCCATAAAATAAACTTCCTAGCCTGATCTGATAAGAAGCCATCTCCTTACCGGGATAAGGCTGTGGTGCCTCGTCTCCCTGCTTCCCCGTAGCCGTATTTTTGGGTGTCAGATAACTCAGACGGGGATGGGAACAGTCAGGAAATGCCACTTTGTCTGTCTGGGAGCAGGTGACAACAAAACGACAGTGACTCTGATTAGAAAACAGTCTCCCCTCTTCTCTACCCCCCCACCCCACGAGCACCACCACCACCACCACTCTCCTTTTCTTTCTCCCTTTCCAAAACCACCAAAATCACACATTATCAACCCCTGCCAGGAACACAAATAGTCTAAATTGATATTTGCGGGGAGCGATACAAGCCAGCCAAAGGCGCTGTATCACAACACACTCAGGAAGATGCTATCATTCCATCTTAATTACTGGTACGTCGTCGTTGCTCCAGCTGTCAGGAGATCGGCTGATCTGACCGCTCCTGTCTATCCAACTCATCTCCCCGCAGCCCCTCCCTCGCAGGCTGTTATTTTTCTTAATTATCTAATGGACACGGCTCATTTTTGAGCTGCTTCCTTGCAGCTACCACAAACTCATCTCTGACTAGTTGGCAAGAAGTTACATTTGATGCCCTAAAAAAATGTGAGGAATTTCTGTGAAGTGCAGGCTCCCATTAAGGTCACAGCCTACAGGTGGCACAAATGAGCATTTTGGATTGAAGCATCCCGGCATGTAGAGATCCTGACAAAACATCACACTAAAAAACACCTCTGCAGAAAATCAAGAATATGTTGGCTCTGAAAAATTAAAATCTACTGCAAATTGCTGCCAAGAGCTGCAGTAAAAGTTTGCCTGTAAATTACAGACAGAGGGTGACCAGGCCTAATCACGACGCAGAGCCATTATTAGTTTTCACTCCACAGCCTTTAAGATTAAAATGCTCTTGAAAACAACAGAGGGAAACGCGTGGACGCAAAATAAAATAAGCGCTTGCAGAAACAACATCACGTCACGCTGTGCAACAATCAGCGGCAGGGTCGATTTTTAGCAATTAAATAGTCTATCAGTAAACACGGGCGACTCAGGTTTGATGCACAGGCCAAAATAAACCCATGTGCGGGCATTTTTAAAGATCAAAACTTATTCGCTGATAGGCTTCTGCCGCATATTTTAATAGTTTATAGATTACATATCGATTTCCATTTAGTACCTCCCCCCTTTATTTTTGTTTCGTGGCGTTTATTGGGATTAGACGCAAGAATTTGCATCCAACAAGTTCAACGTGCAAAGTCAATCAGAGCCACTCAAGCTGACCAATTCCACCCGGGTGGAAATGTTGCCGTGCTTCAGTGGCCGGATTGTTTAATCTGCTGTGGACCTCTCACGGCTACCGGACCTTCAGGCATCTATTCGTTTGTCCCTGTGGATTTGGGGTAGGTGCGCCTCGCCTCTGGACGCTGCGCCGTGGCGCAACATCTCCGCAAAGCAGCGTGTCCGCGCAGGCAACCAGGTCGCCGGTTTTCGGAGAGCAGTGGCAACTTACACCCAGAAAATGTTCATTTGAAAAATAATAATAATCAAAAGGATTAAAAGAAAAAGCGTACAAATAAACGAAAGCAAAAGTTTTTTTTTCTTTCTTTAAATTGACAAATAAAACTCGAAGACTTCATAGAAAAAGGGACAAAAATGTCTCTTTTAAAATGTCAGTGTCATGAAGATAAGAATCTGAGGATGCAGGGAGGACTTTGGTGAGAAGTGACTAATTACCCCGTGGACCGTCCTGATAGCGGAGAATAATTAGATCCACACAAAAGACCCTAAACCAGCATCTGAATAACAAGAGCAAAATCTTCAATAGAAATTTTAATTTGATTTTTTTTCCCCGCGAGTTCCCTCCCTGCAGTCGTAGGGGAAACTGTGAGAAAGCAATAACGACAATAAGGTGGAGAAAGAAAAAAAACGAAGAAAAACGTTCTCCCGGGGTGGTTTCATGCCCGATTTGGTAGAGAGAGAGAGAAAAAAGAAAAAAGCTGACAATACCCACGGAAATCAAAAGACAAGTGTGCGGCCCACATAGTAGCTTATATATTTACAATTACAGTGATTAGGTAGCAAAACATGGATTACATTAAATCATTATGAAATCAATGACTTCGCCATTTGGCCTCATTTTCAGAAATAAATACAATGACATTTAAAATGGAACACAAAATAAAGTCTTATCAATTGTAGAAAAATTGTGTTTAAATGTTTATATTAACCTAATAGAAAATAATACAAACAAATGGATGCTTTAACTGCCTATAAGCCAAGCACAAACACAAAACTACTTCATCTTAAATGTAAAAAAAAAAGCTCGTAGGTTGAACTGAGACCCAACAAGTTGCTATTAAAAAAAAACAAAGAAAGGTCCGTGGGGGACAATTTGCAATGCAGATTATAAACAAAAAAAAACAACAAAAAAAGAATACAACACAGAGAAAAACTATTACATTATATAGTATTCTAAAATATGTCTTTTTCCATCATGGCCTATTTAGAAAAGCGTGTGCTAACTATGTAGGACACACTACATGCAAATGGTGTAAGAGTGCTTTAGAAGATTAGAAGATAGACACCCAGCTCACAGTAAGCTAAGAGGAGTGGGCTCTCCTCCAAGACTGCGTTCTATCTCCTCAGGACTGAGAAAAGCGTCCTAATCCTTTACCTTTCATAGTGATCTAAAGCCGATTTAAAACTGTCACTATCCTAGTTTGTGTTTATTTCATGTTCATCTTCAGCTCAAGGCGATATGCTGCACACCCACTTATAACAAGAGCAAAAAGACGTGTGAGCATACGTGTGTGTGTGCGTGTGTGTGTAGGACAGATCAAGGGACTGCGGGGTAAAACGAGAAAAGCTGTGGAAGGCTGTACGCAGCCAGCTGACCAGCGAACGAAGGAGCATCCATCCTGTGTGAGTGCGTGTCTGTGAGTGAGCCCTGACTCCACTAACTTATGAGCTCAGATTTTGTCGATCCAGCCTCAGACATCCTCTATTTCAAGCATTGCCCAGCAAAAAAAGAAAAAAATACAAACCAAAAAAATATATATATATCAGGCAACTCAGCTTCCAAATAACACACACAAAAAACAAACAGAAAAAACACACTCCCACATGAAAAGACACGGGATAGTTGCATAAACACAGTCACCCCCCCCCCAAAAAAAACACACTCAAACATACATCCCTCGGTATACACACAGAAACACAAAACCATTGACCGCTGAGCCGGCAGGCCTACAGGCATACCACCTTCCTCTTATTTCCCTGCTCCTCAAGGCCTTACTGTATTATTCTGTAAGCAGCAAGAGCTCAGCATTGACAGAGCTAATCACTGGAGGCGAGCTCTCTCTCCGTTTCTCTCACTGACACACACACACACACACACAACCCGAATGATTGACACACAATGGCAGAGAATCTATGCAGATCCCCCCCCTCCCCTCATCTTGCTTTTTGCTTTTTCTCTCAGCTGAAAAGACAAGGGGGGAGGTTAGTGCGTGTGTGTTTGTGCGCGTGTGTGCGAGATGTGTGCACCCGTACTGATGTCCAACACAGCGAAGCAGAGCCAATGGAGAGGCGAAGACGGCAAAAGATGGGCTTGCGACTAATGTTGGTGCTATCCATCCTCTCATTCCCCTAATCCCGTACTGTTAGGTGCAGTCTGGAGAGAGTCTCAACCTCTCCCATCTGAATATGATCTCTTTGCTGGATGAAGTCCAGTGAATCGCTGATCCTGTTATCATCTCACCGGGGAGAACCAGAGGATAAAAAGGGGAGACGGAGAGGAGGAGAAAGGGAAGGAGAGAGCTATATTTATGATATTTAGGCATCCCATGTCCACATCTTCCCATATTCCTCTGCTTTCTCAAACCCCGAAACAGTGTCATTGTCCATCAGCGGGTGTGGATCAGGATATGTAGTCAGGTCAACCGGTAACTGTAAGGCGGACAGTATACCGCCAACCTTACATATGTGTGTGAAATTATTTTCTGCATAAGAGCAAGAGGCAGGGTATTTTAATTGGCAGCAATGACTACGTTCTTTCAAATGTGTTTGACAGAGTTGTCGATTGAAAGATCTATTATAGAAGCACCCCTAACACTCAGTCACCTGGGCAACTTTGTCTAGTTATGAATTAAATTGTTGGAGAGCAGCAGCTTTCTTTGTCAAACTTTTTCACCAAGACAAAGACAAAGAGGGCTACATCGGTCTTGGCTGGTGTGGATCATTGTCTGTTGGAGGAATGTGACATCCCTGGTCAGCAACTTAATCAAAACTGGCTTCAATAAGTTCAGCTCTTTCTTTATCCAAAGGATCTTAATTCAGACAGACTACATACTGCCCTTTGGTTCACACAACTTATTTCTTTCTTATTGTCAAGCCCAGGAAGATGATGATTGTGTATAGCATGAATAGGACCGCATCTTTTTTTTTCCCCCAAAAAGTTTTTGGACAGTTTTCTTTTTTAGATTGCACTTCCTTGTTGCAAAATAAATTTCTACTAAGGGATAATAGTTCAGATATTCCTTATAAAGTGGTTTGGGTTTTGACATCTGATTTTAAACCATATTCATAATATCTGCTGAACGCAACATAATTAAAACAAAAAGCTTTTGCATAGGTTGTTTGTGTTTGTTTTTCCAGTTTCAGTTAAACTTTTAGCTCTTTAAATTAAGGGGTTAGTCTGAAATCATGCGTATGCCTTCATTGTTACCATTTCCAATTCAATTCTTCGAAATATCAAGAATAAATCTACAGCCATTTACTAGAAACAATTTATTCATATCATGCAGTGTTTTTTGTTCTACTTCTTTTAAACTCATGTAACCAATTATTTTCACTTTTGAAGATAATGAACAGGCAATGCTCACTAGCTATATTGCTTTCTAAAAAACAATGTCCAAACATTACCAGCAGAAAAATTACTTAACCTTTGCACAGAGTCAATATTTTAGTCCGTTTAATATTATAAAAAAACAACATTAAACATTTCATTTTCCTTCTTTCTTGATTAAACATAATTTTCAATGAAAACTATTGACCACTGTACTGGCCTTGTTCTGACTTTTTGAGGCCCTACGTTTTCTGGCAGACATGTGCTGGTTGCCCGAGGTGACAGGAAGCGGCGTGATTAATTAAAGAGTGGACAGCACTCCAGACTCCACTCACACACTTCTGGTATTGTCATAAGCACCACTCCTCCAACAAACTACCTCAAGAGTCATTTTCCTCAGTTTCTTAGGACCTCGAGGGCTGTGCCATGGCCTCAGGGGCATTGAGGCATACTCTGGTGAGTTTTTCATAGAAATGGAAGGATGGATGCACACAAGTCCACAGTCACCATCTCTGCATAGTGTCATCCAGATAGCCTGCAGATAGTGCATTCAATTCAGCGTGATATTATCGTTTCCTTTGCAAAGAGAAATATGAACCTGTCACATGGGGCGCCTTACAGATTTGTTACATAGCTCCACGCAAGATAAATTCAACAATAGGGGCCAAGGCCTTGCCCCTTCTACATGCACAGTTAACAAGGTTGCAGTGCTAATCAGTGAGTAAGGATCACATCTGGGCTGACAGCAGCTGCATCACTGTTGCCACTATGAGAAACACACAGGTCGATTCCCTTTTCTCCCTGGACAGAGTGGGTGTTCTTCTCATTCATTTCTTCTTTCTCAGTCCTTTCTTTGAGGAAGCCAATTAACCTGGGAGCACTGCACTAATGAGTTCCCTCTGGTGGCTCTGCAACTCAATGGAGGGAAGAGCAGGGTGAGCAGAGAGGGGAATGAAGAGACAGGTCGGGGAGGGAAAGCTCGGGGCTGCATAGGGGTGGGGGTGGGGGGCCTGGGGGGGGGGGGGGAAGGAAAAGCAAAGGGGGGTAAGAATTTAAGAAAAAGGTAAAGAAAGACTGATAAACGGGCTAGGAGAGGGCAGAGGAGTTCAGGGCAAGGAAATATGGGATGGGATGATGCAGGAGGACAAGGGACAGAACACCATCCAGTTGGCCACTATGCCCCTATCACCAAGACATTGTCAGCCAGACAATGGGCTTATCAGGCTCCTTTTCACACCAGTCTGATTAACTGGGAGGAATGGGATGAAGAGGAGGGGAAGGGAAAGGGTACGTCCTTGTACCAGCCCAGTAAATGTCAGAGAATGGGCCAGGCACCTGGCCTCGCCTCATGGACTGAGCATACTTTGCGGAGAAAATGGGGACAGTTTAAATCCAACCGTTAAAAAGAAGAAAAAAAAAACTACATCCTCCCCATATGTGTTGTGGCTGTGTTTGCAATGGAGGGAGGATTACAAACAAATAAATCTACATCCTCTGTAAATGCATCTCACTAACCAGATTAGCAGCCAAGCGATGGGCGCCTATGAGCATCATTAGCTCAATTTGCGAGTGCGGTCAGTCAGAGAAAAAACACAATTCAAAGTTAGGTGAAGTGTATTTCAAGTTGTTTAGTCAAGAAAGAAAGAGAAAGAAAGAGAATTCACCATGGTACTTACCATTGGAATGAATAATTTTATCCCTTGAGCCAGAAGCTTCCAGCCAATACTTTATAAAACACATCAAATCAGTCATGCAAGTTCAAATATAAGGAAAAAAAAAAACTACATTAAATCCTAATTTTTGTAAACATGCCTCTGTCTGTGCTTTTAATGGACTAGTAATTATGTATAAATTTGTATAATGTATTACTGGAACGCAATATTTGTGATTGACACAACTTTGTGGCGACTAACACGTTTAATCCAGCTGGCACTACATGCCAGGATGAAGGAATCAAGCTTGGGGAGAGAAAGAACAGCAAATGACAAAAAGCTGGCTTCAGCAAAATTGTTTGTGACAATGTTCAATTAGTCTCCTGGGATATTGATCCCGGCTTGTTTGTTTACTTGCTTACCGCTCCTCATTTGTATGGCCTTAGGAGCCATCTGTCACACAGAGGGAGTAAGAGAAGGAAGGTGACATGGTGAATCAGGGAGCTATTTCCAGCATCCACACAGACACAGGATGGTGCATGAGAAAACTTCTGAGTGAAGACTTAATATAACAAATGGGGGTGGATTTGGAGCTTTGAATGTTTTTCAAAGTAAAGCTTTTATGAAAATTAAACTGAGCTCATAAAAGCTTTTCTTCCCGTCCCAAAATGATACCAGTTCAGCATGAAGTGTTATAAAATCTTCGTTGGAGCAACAAGTGGTTGTACTCTTCTTCATCTCCTCCTTTCTCACCATCTCTTTTTTCACCAAAAGAAAGGATGCAGCAATTAGAGTGCAGACCAGGTGGAAGTACACAACTCAAGAGCCCAGGGCTTCCTTGCACTCTCCTCCACAGGAAGATGGGAAGAGGGATGGAGATGTGTAGGAGGGTAGAAGAGGATGAACATGACTGGAGAGGAGAAAGTGGCAGAAGAATACGGCTAGGTAAAAAATGGGAAGAGGGAGAGCAACAGCCGAGCTTGGGAGCATATTGGGTCAAAGAAAATAAAGCACGTCATTTAGCCAAAGAAAGAAGATGAGAGTGCTGTGCTCGGTGAGTGGAGGGGGCTGGAGCTGGGGACGGCTGGGTGAGGTGAAGGGGAGGTAGAGGCTGGGTTAGCTGTTAAATAAGGTGGGGGTCATAAGAGAGGGGGTGGATGCCCACCGTGATACAAATGAGGGTCTGCAGACATGGGGTGGGGGGGGGGGGCCACCCACAGTACAACTTGGCCAACAAAGGTGCTTCTGTCTTGGCCTCCCTCCTCCACAGACCTCCTTGAGTGGACAGGATTCCATTTACAAGCTCCACAACCTGGGGTCTATTCAATCACCCATCCAGGCCTTACGGACTGTGTTCAAGAGCAAACAGACACAAATGCACATGCGCGCGCACACAACAACCCACACATGCGCGCGTGTTTGTCGAGCACAAATGCACGCACTCATAAACAGTAACTAACACAAGCACACGCGCAGCACTGATAATTAATCCTCAGATTACCCCGCCAATTATTCCCACACTTGTACTAATTAGAAATTATTTAAAGCATTTCCCAATTAGGGTTTACATGCTCAGTTGGGCAGGAGTCTGCCTCAATAATCCAACTGGTTTTATATCGGCGGGGGGGGGGGTTGAATGGTAAGATCCCTCATAAACACATGTGCATTTGTGCACGTATTTCTGGACCTGACTGTGGTAATCAGGCCGTCTCAACGAGTCCCTCTGTTAAGACGAGGGGGATGAAGGCAGACAAGAGGAAGAAAGAGAAAGAAATAAAACAACAAAAGACATGCTCCTTCAGTGCAGCAGCAATACTGTAGGTCACTCTTGTTAGGGCTGGGGACAGTGATTAGGAGAGGCCTCAATAAGACCCGCCAGGAAACACATGCCAATTAGGTTACCAGGAGAACCGCGGGCCCTCATTGCTATGGGAAACCCACTAGTCTCCACACCCCACTAACCCCACCACCACCCACCCACCCACACACAGGCACCCATGGCTCATCCACTACCTTTTTCAAGCCTTTGGTTAAATTATAAGGGGAGGGAGAAAAAAATATATATAGAGGCAGTGGAAAAGAGGAGACGACTGCAGCGGACCAAGAGAGCAACAGGTTGAAGCTAAAAGGTAAAGCAGAAGTTTGGATAAGAAATCAACCGGTGTTTGCTTAGAGAAGAACAAACTTTGTAGTTTGAAAGTCTTTTCTGGAAAAGACAGCCATCGCAGAGACAATAATGAATGGAGAGAAGACAAGAGGGAGAAATGAAAAGAGCAAACATAAACAGAGGCAGCTGTGGGAGAACAGGAGCGTGACTTCAGGGAGAATTATTAGCAGATAGAATTACAGGCTCATCCATGAGTGACATGTAAGCCACCGCCGCACGCTCAAAATGTTTACGACATTCATATTTGCTGAACCGCGATGTTATCTAGCCTCGATATAATACTCAAAGCTATTGTTCTGACTAACATGGCAACATTCCCCATGTCTGCAGATGCAATAACCAGGAAGAAGATAGCGGTGGCAGAATGTTTGCCAGTGGTCTTGTCCCCAAAAGCAGAGACATGACCCAGGCAGACACAGGGGGAGAACTCTCGCTGGAGCATTTACGCTGATGTGATGATGGCTGAGATGTTGATTAATGTGCATGGTTGCTGTTATTAAATAAACAGGGTGAATACACAAAATATATTGAATAAATTAGAGCATGAACTGATCTCCACTGCTACATCCAGCTCATTAGAATGCATGAGAAAACGATGTTCTGATTGCGACAAGAGTCACTTATTAAGCCGTGTTTGTCCCCCGCCAGAGCACCACTCCCTGCGCGCTACCCCCCTCTGCCCCAAAACACTTACCCCTCATGCTTGCCACACACTCCACACCAAATCCCTCCCCGCTGCACACTCTGCTGCTAAAAGCTCCCTGACTTAACTTCAGCCCTTCCCCATGGACAAGCCAATAACCCTCCTTTCACCTTGCCCCTACACCCCCCCCCCCCCCCCCCAAAGCATATCCACCGTTTTCCTCCACTTCACCCCCCTTCTACTGCTCCTCTGCTGGGATCTGTGTCATCATTTTAATTAATTTCTAATCAGGCGAGAGTAAACTAATCAGGGGAGGCGTTAAACAATGACAGCTCTGCCTGCTCAGGCTCACGCTGGGGGCTGCCAGGGCTGCTCTGCATGCTGAGAAGAAGCACACATTGATAAAAAGCTCATTGCAGAGAGGGCTATCTGTACTCATCTCCCCTACTATGCATATTAATATGTAGCGTAATGTAATGCATATGTGGGCCAGTTGCAGACTGGACATGCTGTGAGCTCTTTATTAGTGCAAGTTTAAATAACCATTATTCAACATTTGTTGCCTTTATGGCCATTATTGTGCAGAGTCAAGCCACACGGATGTGTGACTGAATAAACAAATCGGTACATGGACGTATGATGGAAATGCATGTAAATGATCAGAATGGACGAATAAATAACCTAAGCCACTCTGAATGGAACAGAATGCATGCGCTTAGAATGGGTTGCACAAAGACTGCAGTTATCTGTAGGCGGCCAGATCCCACCACCAAGACAGAGCCATTCTCAGAAACAGACACAGGGAGGCAGTTGGAGAGACAGAAAGCATTTTTGGGCAATGCATTAACTGAGACAACGTAACAAGCAAACGTTGATTAACCTCTTTTTAGGCTCACCTTGAGCTGGAAATACCTAACACCAACATGAGCTGATCATAATTGGCAAACTAACTATATGATTACGTGACAATAGAGTTGATAGGAGATGATGGCACAAAATTAAGCTAATGGCCTCCATCATGGCATTGCCGGAGGTGTGTGTGATTGGCATCAGAATAAGCCCTCCGTGCTTTAGCCTGCAAACTCAGGCCGACTTCCCCACTGGATAAAAATTATTTCCAGAGGCGTTATTACCCTGTGTGTGTGTGCTGGTCTGGAAGGTTTTGCGCGACCAAAACCAGAGGGATTGAGGAAAGCCCTCTGCAGATGACCGTAAATGAATCGATTTGTTGCGATTTCCCAGACTTGACATGAAGATCACCTGGGCGAGTAACTAACATGCTCCTTAAAGATGACAATGCAAAGAAAAAAGAACAGATCTATAGTCTAGATATTTCCAGTAAATGGCTGAATCTGTTGACATAGGAGATGATTTCATTTAAACAAAGCCCGCTGATTTCTTTTAGTAAGCTGTTGAGAGTACAGATACTGAAAGTATCCTTGCTTTTTAACTTAATGCTTGACAAAATCTAGGATGTCAGTAGTCTTCATCATTCACATACTTTCTAGTAAACTGCACTTATTATAAGAGGATCCCACTAGGGGGCACACACGTTTACTCAAATCATTCCAAACTTGTGGAAATGCAGAATGTTGACAATGAAAATAGTAATAATGAGAGAAACTGCGGTTTAGCAAGGCCAAAAAACAACAGTTGCAGCATTGGCCCCAAAACCAAGGTAGTAGTACATATGAGAAAATATATTCCTGCATCTACTCGTTTTCTGTATATAGCATATTGTGAGGACATTCCATTCAGTTTATAGGACAAGTACAACCCAAAGGATGCAGGATAAGTAAACATTTACAAAATGCAATTAGTGGAGTTGAGTATATTCTTTCCCTTAATAGTCTTACAAGGACAGAACAATCATGTTTGAGCAGGTAAAAAAAATTTGAATTCTAAAAACATCAGCTTTCTATTTAGTTATCAGCTTTCTTTCGACGTACAGTTGCTGCATTAAAACAATGACAAAAGAAGCGGGAACTTGGCCTGGACAGCTGTTACCCATTTTCCAGGTGGACACTGGCTGCCCTGATAGCACAGACACTGGCAGTTTGTCCCAACAGGGTGCTATGCATCAGCTGATGTGTTAGAAGATTGCAGCTGCATTGGTTTCATCTAGGTCTTATGAAGAAAAAATAATTTAAACTTTTAGCAGCTTTACAGGATTGGATTTCTCCCCATTCATTTCTGCATCGCAACGGATAACCATCACTGACCACTGACAAACAAAATGTAAAAAAGAATAACACAGTATGTTATTTGACAGTATGTTATATGATTTTCAACTTTTGAAGTCATGTTAGGCCCAGGCCTGAGATACCAGCGAAACGCAAGTTAAATAAAAAAATATATATGAGATATAGTGCTGGAAATGCAGAGGATATTTTAGACATTGAAGAAAGACAGAATAAATGAAAAGATTTTTTTAAATGCCCTCCCCTCCATCATCACCCTCTTTTCCTTGCCCTCTTTGCCAAGTATTAGATTCCCATGCCAACCGCTTCCCTAGGATAGAATAAGGATTGCGGAGGTGGGAAGCTGAAACCCTTCCATAACATGTCAAACAACGCTGGAATCCAAAACGCAGGAGGGAGAGAAAAAGGGTTAGAGGCAGATTTTCTACGGGGAGAAAGAAACTGTCACATCATCAGATTGGTTATTCTAAGTGGAGGGATGTGGGTATGGGGGCGGGGAGGGAGGGGTGGGGTGGCAGAGGCTTGGGCTGGCAGAATCTGGCAGCAATACATGATGGCGGTATTTCCACTAAAATAATCAGCCCCCAGGCAACGGAAGGGGGTGGGGAGTGTTATGGGGCGGGGGGGTTGCCGAGAAGAGTCACACAGAGTGGTTAGGGATTGTAGGGGTAGGAGAAGGGACGTGAGGGAGGATACAAGGGAGGGAAGTGGCAAGATGGAGAGAAAGAAAATCTGGGAAGCTAACCAAGGAAATCCTGCTTCTCAGATATGCAGCTGTGGAATTAAAATTGGTATAAAAACACGAGAACAAAAATATACTTCACACTTCACAAGCCTATTGAAGGCTGGGGTGGGGGGTTGCTGAAAGGGGGAAGATGTGGCACTCTATGCTGGCACTGATACCTCAGGCATAAGAGGTAAACAGCTATTCTCTTCACTTTACTTTGTCTGCGGCAGTGGTTTCAGGGCGCGTGTGAGTAAGTGTGGTGCCTGCAGGGGTCTCATCAGGCTACAGGGCAAGCTCAAGAGAGAAGACAAGAGCTCCTCAAAGACCTAGTAAAGGAATATACCCTATGAAACAATTTCAGCACCTCTGCGTCCCCTCAAGCGCATTGAACGCAACAGAGGGGCATTGATTCACGATCAAACGACCGTGATCGTCGCTCAAATTCAATAATAACAACCTTCACAATCAAAAGCATTCTAAATATACAGTACCTCCACTTGAGGCCAGGATTAGGCCTTTCTGTGCACACAGTTATGTTGATGTGCTGCATTACAGAACAAAGAACTATCAAAATTGGAAACAACCATGCAAACGCACAGATGAACCACAAATCAATTAATTTTAAATGTGAGAAAAAAGGCGTCGTGTTTGATTGCTGGGAGACAAATGGTTAAAGGAGGGAAATTCTTCAAATGGAGGCATTTAAGTGAGGCACAGACACAAAAACCAAGAGGTACTCCAAAGACATTGACTGCATTTTTGAACAACTTGTAAGAATCCTAAAGTTGCATTTCCCTCAGCAAAATCACGCAGCTTCATTCATTACATGCAGACCAAAAAAGTAATTAATGACATTTTCAATGTTATCACATCCAGCCTACTGGAGTGTGATGCCACTAAAATAATACAATCATCAAGCATAATGAGTGAATTAAGAAGTTTCTCTTATTGCACGCAGAGTAAATGGCTGCAGCTGAGCGCTGTGCCATTTTATCACGTTTGAAATCTCTATGTAATACAGGCCTATTCATGAGGCCCTGAGTTCAATTATCATGCTCTTCTTTTATAGAGATATTCAATTAAAATCGCTCCCGTAGTTTTATCTAAAAATAACTCTCATAACGTAAATAATAATTAATATGTGAGAGTTTGAAAACTTACTTGGAAATGTGTTTAAAAAATGTGTCAAAAATGTACAATACAGTCACTAATTCAAGGTCAAAAGATGCGTTTTGCTTTTACGTCCATTTTTGTTTTTTCAAATAATAATAATAAAATAAAATTAGGAATGGAAATCATAAGTGGCGAAATGGAAGACATACAGAACAGGAAAAACACTGTATTTAGTAAGCAGCCTTTTGTGGTGAGTACTCTCTATTGAATCCATGAGCTTTCATGTCATTTCTCTGACATTCTCTCTGTCTGACCATCCAAGTCCTCTCCTGAGACAGATGAGTGGAAGCAGAGTTCCAGAGAGAGCTATCAGGATTAGGATAATTAATATCATCTCATTTTACTGTGATCCTCTCTGTGGCCCACTGCACACACAAGAACAGGAAGCAGTGAATATTATGGCAAGAGTATCCAGTCGGCTGTCAATCTAGTCCATAG
>JABUIW010000214.1:2095889-2111645 GCA_013363375.1 Menidia beryllina
CTTAACTCTCAGAAACAACGCACCCTCCTTAGTGGCTAAATTGCAGTTTGAAAGACGACAGGGGAGAGTCTGCTGTGGAAGAGGCAGCGGTGGAGGTGGTGTGTGTCGGAGGGGGGGGCTGGGGGCTGCCAGGCCCGAGGGACGCCATACAATGGAGCGTGCGGCTGACCAGCGTTCAGGTGAAATTGAATTGGAAATCTTCCACGGCTGGTTAGCATAACAAAGAGCCTCGTGGCTTTAGACAAAGGCTGCCTCTCTAATGCACAAAATCAATCTCTCTACGGGCTTGGTGCATTGTTCCCCCCCGCCATACAGGTGTTCCTTCAATGGTCCTTAATCAAAAGTGTCAAAACAAAGTTAAGAGTTATCTCTGCTCTTCCGCATCTGCTTCTGCAGAGCAGAAAGGAGGAAGGAGACCAGACGCTGGGTGGCAAACAGCTGAGATTGTGTATATAGGATGCTGCATGCATTCTCCACCAGAGTCTGCAGGTGCTAAGAAGTTGAAACACTCAGAACCCATTTCTCCCTGTACGCTGTACAGATGTGCACAGCTGGTCCACTGCAGGGTGATCACTGAACTGAATTAGTCATGGAAAGTAAATTAAACTTTTCCTTATCAAGTTCACATGAGAACATGACAGCAGGGGTATTAGGAAAGAATCGTTTTAAAAGATCTAATGCTTCACCGATATAGCGCCCTCAACATCTCTACTCTCTTAAATCTCAAAGGCCTTGATTAGTAGCTGCCCTCCTCCCTGAAGGTTTCTCAACAATAAGAAAATGCAAGTATCAGTCTTATAAAAGCAGTCCCCAGTTAACTTCTGCTCTAAAACCAGACCCCCTTACTCCATTTATCTGAAGGCCTGAGACCTTGACTTGTTCAACAAATACTAGATGTAAGAAGAATAGTTAAAACATTAAAAGAGACTTCAGGCCATGGCCATGTCTCTCTTTGCTGTGAGTGTAGAATGACTCCGAATCCTTCAACAAGGGATAAAGTGATAAGGGATAAGTGTTATTTCTTTGCTTCATCCACTCTGGCCAGCTCTGGGGCTTGTAACATGATAATAATTCATCTGAAGCTTAAGTTGTTTATGACATTGTAAGACCTACAAAGCCTAAATCAAATTAAGCAAACAGAACCAGTCTTACATGGTAGTCTACAGTCTTGCATTTTCTCCATTTATCAGTGAAGCTCTGCATGACAGCAGGCTACATGTGCTATGTTCATGTCTTCTATATGGAGCAAGGGTGTACTGTACGGTTAATTGTCTTGAATAGGTAATATTTTCAGCAACAGCACTGTCTGCGGATTACCAAACAAATAATAAATTATCTGCGGACTAATCCCATCTCCTAATAAGTAGCATCAGATACTCGACGCCTCCGGTTTGACAGCTGCCAGACAATCCACCCTTATACATTCCCCTCTATATTATGGTTTATCTTGTGGTTTTACATGTCAGCTTAGTGTCAGGAAAATCTCCGTATTATACACTTGAAAACAATAACCTACGGTTGTGACAGAAAGCTGATAAAATCTTCCATCAAGACATCTAATCAAATCTCATTTAGAAATAAACCAGCTGTAAATGCCTGTTGTAACAGACAAATTAAGGTGATTAATTTATTAATTAGACGATATAAGGAAACGCAGTCACAGTAACAATAGATGGGAAGTTGAAACGTCTCAGTGATAAAAGAAGCAGCTTCCTGATTGTTGAGTTAAGCTGGGGTTCATTTTTATTTAAAAAAAGGGGGCTCTGATTAATAGTTAATTATCATAGAAAGCTATGATAATGTTAGTGGCATTTTATGATTAAGAGAGACGATGTTGTTAGTTTTCAATTCTGGCAGGCCCAAGTCGCATCTGTGGATGGATCTGAATGGACCAATGATGGAAACTTTCTGTATCACAAAAAAACGACAACCTGATCATCATTTCTGATCTTGTTTTGCTAAATAACATTTTTGCTTAAATAACTAGATTTAATCCCAATGCTATTTGCTAAGATTAATTTTGGGTTTGAATTCAAATTTAGCTAAACATTTCTCCACAAAAATAGAGCTGTACTTGCATCTCTCATCTTTAGAAATATTAAGATAAAAGTGATTATGCATCACAATAACCTGGATTACTTGTTGTCACAGATAAACCGTAAATGCAAGTAGCTAAAACTTCCTTTGGTAACAAATTACAAATATAGATAATTAGAACTTTTAAAAAGGATAACACACGACTGTTAATATATGATAAGGGATCTTTGTTAACTTCCAGTTGCCTATAACTCAATGGGATGAGTGCTTTCATATTTTGCCATTGAAGAAGATGAGCTTTATTTTTGTGACAAAAGAAAAGAATGCTTATATATTCAAATGTATTTTGCATTGGTTCTACACTGGTTAAGTTTTTATTTAAAAACAAAAAAAAATTGATTTTTTTTTTATTTTTATTTTTTTAAAAGGTCAGTGGTGTAGAGCGACAAATTGCAATGTCTTACAGAAGTTTTTATGTAGCAAACTGACACATTGCTTATGAGATCAATTGGCCTCCAGATGTCAAATATGATCAATATAAACCTAACATATCCAGTTGAAAAGAATTTCTGATGAGATCACTTTATTATTTGCGAGCCCAAGACGACTGCTTTTAACTCATCATGTCAAATGTGACCAATTTACAACTGTTTGAGTAAATAGGACTAAGTTTACACTGCAGACACAACTACATCAGACTTAGCAATATAATTTTTGTTTGACTTTCTTCTTTTAAAAACCAAAAAAATTCAATTCTCAATTCAAAATTTAATTTACGTGCAATATTGAGTTTCTGATACAGATCCCTGTCATTTTAAGTGGTTGGTTTAATATGCTGAACGTTATCCACAAAATAACTAGCTGCTTATCCACTTCTATTTTTGAGGCATAACTGAAAGATATGTACTTTCTGAGGCAGATCTGTTTATATTTAATATATGAGATGTCCACCAACGTCTTTCTTCACCTTTTCTTCCTGAAATTTTTTTCCCTTACAGTACTAGCTCTAATGTCCAGTTTGGACACTTAGTTCTTCTACTGAGCTGGATTCATGAACAACGTCTCCTGCATCTTAACCCTACACAGTCTGTTAACTTCTGAATTGCTTTGGTGGTGGAAAATAAATCCAATAATTTTCTCATATGCTGCAATGCAGTTTAGTCAGTGAAAAGAAAGCAGACACAAAACTTAGGAACTTTTTGACGAATCCAAAATCTACCAACAGTCTATACTCAGGTTAGTCTAGTAGACATACAATGTACATAAAGTACCACAAAAGTCGCAATTCCCATTAAATCATCCACGTATATCTGAATTATGCTTTAAAGAACATGAATGTACAATTGATTGATATTTGAGGGGAAGAACGTCTACACTTCACCAGACTAAAGAAGTTAGTGATGTTATTGATCCACATCACAATCTACCAGGAATTTGTGACCGTGACAAGTTTGTAAACAGGTTGGGAAAGTTAGTGGTCTCCCACCCTGGGGTGTCAACCTGAATTCATTAAACGTCTTTCATTAAACAAAAAAAAAACAAAAAAAAATTATATATATTTACAAACACACACAAAATCCTCTGAAAAATCCTTTTTGTATAACTGAGATTAGGCACCTTCAAAGGCTATTATGTTCAGCCTTTGAAAAAAAGCTTCTCAGCTATAGAAAAAGACAGAAAAGTAAGTAGCGAAATAAAAAAAACAACCTTACCTGAAAAGGAACACCCTCACAGAGCTCGTCTAAGTCTTAGAAAATAGAATTTTCAGTCAACAGGGATAACGACCCAGTCTGAAAGGCCATAGGTAGCAGGCACTGAAGAGGACTTTTAAATGAGACCATCTGCACAAGTGTACCGGTTTTTGTTTCAGGTTTGACCTTTTAGCCTCTTTGCACTTGTGAAGCCTTTTTCTAATTCACATTGATGGCTTCAGTTTTTTTACGTGTGTAATGTGTAATAACATCTACAAGACCATTTATTCTTAAAAGCACAGTTTTCAGTTGAAATATGGTGTTGGAAAAGAAAACTTTCATTCCCTTTGTTAAAACTATTTAAATCATGTCTTGGATGTTTTCTACCGTTAAAAACAACATGGATCATTGCAGGCAGAAAAACTCTTAATGTATCAACGTGTACAGAAAAAAATAAAAAGTTGTCCTATGCAAAATAATTTTTTCAGAAACATTGTGGTTTGACATGTTATGCTCTTCTCACTACATTAAAACAACCTCATTCATCAGCTGTAGTTCAAACTTTTCACTCCCCCATCCACCAGTCCAACACTCAACGTCTCCCAGCCTCAGCTGCTCTGGCCCTTGGGAGGACTCATGCAGACCAGTTGATTAAAAATCACTTAGCTGAGAACACAAACAAAGCTGTCAGCCCTTGGCTTGCCCATGGGATGAAAGTGGGGTGTGGAGGGAAGGGTTTATATGAAGAGCGCAACATTTAGAGGCAGAAACAGGAGGGGATAGTTGTCAGGTTACGTTAAGAAACAAGTTAGACTGTTTGTTTTAATGTTTTTATTATCATTTGTATGTACCCACATCAAAATGCCACCATTATGATGAGATTTGACAAGGAAAGTAAAACAAAAAAAAAATGTTTTATTATCTTTTATGCTATGAATATGGAATTTCATTATAAAGAGGTATACCTTTAACAGCTGGAGTCTTAACCTATTAACTATATTTGAGTGTTTTGTTAAATTGAAAAAAATTATCAGTTTTTTTATTCTCTGTTTTTGTAGTATAATTTAATCAAATTTGAATTAAAAACCTATCAGAATGAGTGACAATTCAGGCTAACGAAGTACTTGCTTATGGACTTGAATAAGAAATTAAAGAATCAACAGTTTTATAAAACATAAAATTGTAAGATAACACAACCACCACAATTTTCTGTAGAGTAGCTTTCTTATTATTGGGCCACTATTTCAAACCAAGATCATGATATTTCAAAGAAAAGACTGTTTTCAACTGCGAAAAATAACAAATTAAGATTTATCAAAATTAAATAAAACAAAATAAAAATTTTAAAAAACTACTATGGAAACCAGGATGAGAGGTTTGGCAATTTTACATGGACAGAACAACAGTCATTCTTCAATTGCCAATAAATCAGTTCACCAACTAGTAATAATTGAACATTTTCCCCTTTTCATTTCAGTTTGTTTGGCCTCATTCTCGTAATTAGTCTGATTAGTTAATCATTTCATTCAGATACAACAAATACGCACAGCTGAGGTGATAAGTGTTAATATTGAGGCATTTAACAGTTTGCATCACACAGCCTGTGGGATATGAATTTTGCTCACTGTCAGTCTGTGGCTGCCTGTGAGCTGCCCAAGTATTGGTAACCTTGCTGACTGTGACTGACGCATGCTCCTATACTGATCTTTACTCAGATAAGTACAATTCTAGAAATTCAAAATTAGGAAGAGGAGCACCTCCATTATTCACAATTCTTATTATATCAATTGCAAACTCATTCAAGCGACACCTCCCTGCTGCTGATTTCAAGTAGTAACTTTTACAGGATCTTGTGCAGAGTCTTTATTGGTCTGGATATGGAAACAATGTATCCAGATTTACCCATCCAACCTACCAGCTGGGCTTTTTTCAAACGCCTATTCACAAAGCTGATTCATAGTCAAGGAAAGTGCCTAAATGAAAGTTTCATTATAGTGAAACAAGACTTGTCCATCTGTTACCTTCGCAGTTTTTCTGCTAACATGCTGGTGTATTTGACATTTAAAAGAAAGGTAATATACGTTTCTTTGTCAATTGTTTTATTCATTCTTGATTAGATTTTAATGATGGATGATTTAAGCTGCTGTTCAACCACAGGAAACTTTTTTAAAAGAAAAAATGCATTTTTAAAGGGGATTGTAGCTAAACAGAATTCTAGGGAGAAATTTCTACTTAAAATAAGCCCTGGCAGAAAGGCAGAAGTTTCAGTATTACTCTGAGTCCTGATTGGTTGAGCATTTCTCATTATTGTTTGTGTCTTGAACAGTTCGGTTTAAGTTCTAAAAAGCAAGTGACCTGTTTTGATTGTAGGCAGGCAATGTGGCAGACATTCCTCCTGTGTAGGGAAAAACTTCAACAAACTGAAGGACTGGAAAATTTACATAGATTTATAAACAACACAGTGTTTACATTTGGAAATAGGTGGCTGAAAAACATACATTTTTGCACATACATTTGATTTTAGGCTGTGTGGCCCTCTTACATTTTACAAGCAGATCCATAATCAACTAAACGTTTTATAAAACTAAAGAACAAAGGTTTTGACAAGGCTCCAATCAGATGTGTAAACCACCATCTACCCATTAGAGTTTTCCAACTGGGACGCAATGATGTTGTCGCAAAATGTTTGCTGAATAACTCAAGTGAAACATGAAGTTATTGAGGCTTTGCAGCCGTTAATGTACGACTCAGTCAAAACATGTTCCAGTGCAGCAGAGCCACAGGAGGTAGGAACAGAAGCTAGATGTGTCAACACATGATGACCGTTTACTGGTCTAATCGTACTGTGACACTCATGACAGTAATTAGTGAGCACATGGGAAAACACACACACGCACACACACACACACACACATACAAACATAGTGCTCGAAAAAACATTTTCTTCCACAGAAACAGCTGCCACTGACACGGCTAGGACAGCAAGGCTCAAACGGTCTATTGGCCTTCACTAACAGATGGCAATCCTGACACAAACACACACACATAAAAATAGCATGCTTTCCACGCACACTATGATGTTACATTTCAAATGTCAAAGTCAAAGATGTAACATGACACATACGGCTGACCGCTATAAAGCCCTCAGACTTTTTTTTCCCCGTTTTCTGAACTAAATGATTTTTCTGTCCTTCAGCAGGTGCATCATATCTACCAAGCTCTTTAACAAAACCTCATCACAACTGAAAAAAACGAAAGCCTTGACCTACACAATGTACACTTTTTGTTGACATTAGTGTAGATGAAGAAAAATCTGAAAGCGAGGGAACTTCATCGATTTTTTTTTAAATCTTTTTTTCTAACCCAACATGGACAGGTCACACAGGAATATCTAAGGGTGACCTGCATAAACTTGAAAACACATTTAGGAGCAAGGTGAGATCCTTCCCTGAGGAGGAAAGTTGAAAGACATACTCATGATGAATTGTGAAGAGAGAGAAATAAAGACGGACAATGAAAGAGAGATAACAGGTACACGAAGAGAGGCAAACAGAAACAATAAGCATGCAGGTCGCCCGTGCTGCAGGCGCAAAGTCACCCCCCCACAGTATCCCCACTGGGGCCTTTAAGGGTCAAATGAGAACCAAGATGCACATTAGCGTCCACTACATTGCCTGTTCAGATGACTGGAGAAAGGACGGGAGACGCGCACATGTTTGGTGAATTATACATACAATGAAACGCACAGGTTACTCTGTGTCTTCTCTTATGTCAACCCTTCCTCCTGCTGCTGGGAATCTCCGTCTTATTTTTGCTGACCTGTATATGGAGAGGTTGACAGAGGTGAGCACACAATCTCCTAACGTCCAAACAGGGAGAATTGGATCACCCCTGGGCTGACCTCCTTGGAGCAACGCCTTGCCTATCTGCACCTTGTGCTGTCTCAGGGCAGATACTGACCCTTGTTTGGCCCCTGGGTCCGTGGCTCCTCTGCCTCCGCTGCTGGGCAACATGAAAACCCATAAAAGCCCCTGTCAAATGCATGATTGACATGTTCCCGCCTACCTCCATCAACATTCACACCCGCCACATCAAATTACCCCAAAACCCAGACAAATGACCACATCTTGGCTCCCAATTTGCTCTCTAGTTGCCCTGTATATGTTGCTTGTGTGCAAACGCCATTCTTCTTAGGATGTAAAAGAAATTTTAGCACTCCAAGGGTGTCTCAATTTAAATGGAGGAACAGGTTATGCAGTTTGTCTTTTTTGGGGGTCAATTTTACTTTGACCATCCCGCAGTGATTGATTTTGTTAGTGCGGCAGGGCAGTCTGATCACGCGCAGCTGTTCCTAAACCAAAATGTGTCCCATGCCTTTGCTGTACCTTTGGTAGAGATTGACACACATATAAACACAAACAAATCGCAGGCACACATAGAAAACCCATACACACAAACACAAAAAAGAGGGCCCCCGCTGTGAGCAAAAGAGCTACAGTACTCCCTACATCGACAGTGGCCTAGATAAACACAATACACACAAAAGAGTCACCCCATGAAAATAACCCTCCATCTAAGCATCACTGCACTTATCTACTCATAAACATAGGGATAAATCAATTCAGTGAGAAACACATATTTTTTTCTCTCATTTGAAATTACAGCTGCGGGACCAAAGCTAGCATGATAGCATAGGTCAAATTCACTAACCTCTCCTCTCCATGGCAACAGTGTAGCTCTTACAAAAAAAGGCTCTGTGTGGTTTGCTGAAGTCAATGACAGAGGTTTTTTTTTTTTTTTTGTATTTGCCGTGAGTGTCGGTGTGTCTCATGTCTCGCAGACAGACCAGAATGCACACACATGTATATGTTCACACCAAGGTATATCTGTCAATCTGTGCTTGAAGAGCGGGACTGAGTGTGAGACGACAACCCTGTTATCACAGCGTCTGTATTAGCATTGCAACGTCTCACCGCTTTGTTTTACTCTGACCTGTATAATCAGTGTCACATTAGCAACACAACAAATCAAACACTGCTAGTCCCCCCCCCCTCCCCTTCCCCTCCAAACAACCTTTCACACACACACACACACACACTTGCATGCAAACCACATGTCCCCTTCGTGCTCCCAGCTGGCCACCATACTGTGTCAAACAGGTGTTAATTAATATGATAACTAATACTTATTACACAACATAGCAAGCTGCTAAACCACCAATTCCATTTAAAGTTATATAAAAGCTAAATAGTTAACAGATTGAGAATTCCTCTTTTGATAAACCAGTAAACAAGAACAACAATCCTGTTTATAAATAGTAAGCAGAAAAAAATAAAGGAAAACTGCTGATTTCTTTCTTAAAAGAGAATATTAATTAATATTCTCATATCATATTTACTCATATGATATTAATTAATTAAGAATTAATCTGTAGATTGATTAATTCTGATAATGTTTTATTAGAGGCCTTGGAAACACAAACTATTTTTAGTTTGAGAAAAAAAATACATTTTAGTCATCCATTAATATTTTTCTCTTGAACATCGTCAAGTTTAATCTTTTAGTCTAAATACGTCTCTGTGACAACCAAACACAGAAATAGCTGAGAATACTGTCCAGTTCTTGGACCATCTTTCAGCTTTTATATTAATGATGGGTACTGATATGGATAGATTGACCGTTTTTATGGTTCCATGATTTTTATTACTCACCTGCTATTGATGTATTTTGAAAGTGGGTTAGCTATTGAAGTTGGGGGCAGTATTTTTTTTTTTGTGAATTTCAACTTTTTTATTTGTATCCAACTGCTTGATACTTTGGCATTTACCTATGCCAGGGCAGTAGATCATATTAGTTGATGGATGCATCTGGTTCAAGGAATCGTCCTTCCTATTTTGATTTTCGCTTGTATGGTTCCTGATGAACGAACACAAACGGAAATGTTCAACCACCAAAGCCTTTTTGTAAGGACGGCTGCATTTTGAGCTCAGTTTCATACTAATGTCTTAACTGAAACAAAGTCATTGAAAACTTAAATTCTAAAAACACAGGTGAATAACTTTGTGTTTTTTCCCACATTCTTGCTAAAGTTGACTTAAGGTAAAAAAAAGAAAAAAAAAGGAGAAATATAAAGACAACTTGAAAAGCTTGATGTCTGACAGTTAACACTCAGAGACAAATTAATGTGTTCATGGAAAACAATTTGAGAAAGAAAAAAGGACCCATTCTATCTAAAGATGAGCAGGAATGCAGATTCCTCTCCCAATGTACAAGTATGAAAGTCAGCATCTGCTCTGCTCTTTTACTGTAAACCCTCCAGCCTTGAAAAAGACATGAGAAGAAAAAGGGAAGAGAGGAAGGAAGAAATTGAGAAGAGGAGAGAAAAAGGGAAAGATAAGGAGAGAAGACAGACGGAGACAGATGGGCAAAAAGACAAGTGCGGAAAGAGAGATGGGAAGAGTGAGTTGAAAAGAGGAGAGGAGGTAGAGGGATAGATTGAGGAAGGAGAGAGAGGCATACTGTAGGAGATCCAGCTGACATTAACGGCTGAGTTTATGAGATGTGATGATTAGCCAAATCCTGCTAATCAATGACACATTCACTTGGGTTCCTGCTCTGTTGCTAAACACTAATTGGTCTATTCTGCAGCAAATAGAGAGATGCTGTTTCCCACTTCACTGTAAGCAAAGCAAGCTGACACCGGGGCACATATGGGTGCACAAACACACACAACACGCACACACACAACACGCACACACACAACACGCACACACACACGTCAAATCTTACTTGTATGCACATACTGTACATCCGTAGCGGATTCGGGAACATAAAAGGTCAAATTGGGACTGATTTGATTTGAAAAAAGGATGAGAAGCAGAGAATCCTGCTCAACTCTCTTTAACAATAAGGAGAGAATGGGATCCTAGAGCGGGCCAGTTGAACCAGCAGAATGGAAAGAGGAGGTGGAGGGGAGGCTGGAGAAGGACCCCTAAATTCAATTTCACTTTGTTGAGTATTTAGATAATGTATCCTAATGTAATGCCGGGTTGTGAGTGGATTCACAGTATAGCTGTGGCAGCCATTAATCACAGTGCAGCAGCAGCGCCACCAATGTCCAAGTACAGGCGCTGCGCCACCGGTCCAACAACTGCACCTCAAGGATGGATAGGAGGGTTTCATCTACAGCTGTGTTGCAAGTACAAGCACCTAAACATTAAGTTGTTTTCCAAATCAAATAATCTGCTGAACGTACCAATTATACATGTGTAAAGCACGTGCACTAAAGTGTACACACCATGACTCCATGCCAAACGGGGAGATCCGAGCAGGCTGTAACAACTGTACATACAGTACACAAAGTATGTTTAAATCAGCACACTGCATGATAAACCCTAGTTAGCATGTATAATCGATTCCAGATGTGCTTTTAAAAGCCGTTACTTTTCCTTTTTTATGCTTTTCTGCTTAGTTGCCTCCTCTGCTTTAACCTGTATTGTACACACTGACAGTGTTCAATAGCTCGCAATGACAGCAATGTGCAAGATTAATCTTTTTCAAATTTTCAATACATGCAAATGTATATCACTATGCTTTTTGTCTTTGCTTTGAATGCATCAGGGTTAGTCTTTTTCTGAACATAAAATGTAAGCGAGTCAGACAGCTAAAGGTAAGTTTTCTTATGCAAGTGATCACACTATTCCTGTAAATATAATGTGAAATTTTATGTGCAGATTATATCAGGAGTTTTATTGAAAGAATATGGCAGC
This sequence comes from Menidia beryllina, assembly GCA_013363375.1. Lineage (NCBI taxonomy): Eukaryota > Metazoa > Chordata > Actinopteri > Atheriniformes > Atherinopsidae > Menidia > Menidia beryllina. The sequence goes on from JABUIW010000214.1 coordinate 2,107,387, forward strand.
AATTATACAGCAGCATATTACTAACTGTTCCTGACAACCCAATTTTAGGCCCTGAATCAAGCAAATATTTAGATAATTTACAGCATATAATTTTTCATATTTAGTAAATATGTACATATCTGACTATCAAAAAGTCAAATCAACTATGGATAATTTGAGTTTTTAGCCCCTAGCAGATATTTACATCATCTACAGCATATCATTTTTCATATTTAGTAAATATGTAAATATTTGACTATCAAACAGTCAAATCAACTATGGATAACTTGAGTTTTCAGCCCCTAAAATAACATTTAAAGATGAATATCCTTCGAACAATTTAGATCCAAAGGAAATCGCACATTTAACAGATCTTGAAAATGTTGAAGAGATTTTCAAAATCTAATTTTCACTTCATTTGAACAGTAAATTTTATTTAAACAAAAACATACATAGTTGGCAACAAACACCTCACACACCAACTTCCAAATACAGTGCATAGACACCCATAGCACAATGAGTGCGGTCAACGTGGGGTGTATTCCTCTCTGAGAGAGTGCCGGTGGTTAACAGTGCTTTGCGTTGAAGAGGAGGACAAGAGGAGGGTTCACTCTAACACATGACTATTACAACCTAAATATTAGTGCAGGGACTCTCCCTCTACCTCTCTCTGAGTGCGCCTCAGCAGTTCATCTGTGTATGTGTGTGGTTGTAATTATGTGCAGAGGAGAGGCTGTTTGGGGTAAATAGAGTTGCAATTATTCTTTTAACCTGTTGGATTGTCAATCCCACTAACACACAGGGCCAGGACAAGACAGAAAACAGAGACAGACAGATAAGTACTGCATTTAGTGACAAACACTGGCACGCGTTTTACTCAAAACTAAATGCCTATATTTCTCTACAAATTGAGCTTTCAAAAATATGGTTTTGTTTTTCAGTTGGAATTAACCGGGTTATAGGATTACATCCATCTAATAGTAAAAGAAGCACAACAGAGGCGGTTCTATATCATTTTCTTTTTTTTCTTTTTTTTTAAAAAGCAGAGAATGAAAAGTGAAATTAATGAATTTGAGAATATACATTTCTTTAAAAAAAACTTTTCCCTATAATTTCAAAACCTCTTTCCCCATTCACCCAATGTCACAAGCAGGTGCAAACATTACTGCCATAAGTGACTGCTTTGTGTGAAGACTTGAAACAGTGAACTGATTTAATTTGTGATACACTTACTGTTGACAGCTGTTTGACTGAGCTGAAGTGTAATGCACCATCAGCAGCAAATGGAGTAACCCATTCAGCACCAATACCACATTAGAGACAGAGAGAGCATTTTATTTTTCCTCAATACCTTTCTAAATGGCTTCATAGCCAAACGGATGACAAGCCTTTGAATTACCACATTTTCCTGTAAAGATTTCAGGTGGGAGGAGAGATTCATTCAGGCTTCATGCTGAATACATTTGCCACATTTATTGCAAATTAAGCCATAGTCGGTAAATAAATTTGAAATCTAAATCTTATTAATTGTATTGTTTCAGATGCAGAGATCCCATGTTGTTCACTACAAAAGTACATGAATATGTTTCATTGGATATCCAGATTTTTTTGAGGCCTCATGATATCATGCAATATGCACAGAAATATTACAGCAGCTTACCATCTCGCACCCTCCGCTGCTGTTAGCAAACATGTACATAATTTTATCTGCCCAGATCACCAACTCAGCAGATCTCAACCGCTTGTCACTGACAATTACTCAACATATGCACACACAAACACACATTCACAAACATACAAATGCAGAGCTCTGTGCTCCTTGTCAATAGGACGTTAAGGGTTTTGGCACTAATGACCAGTGTAGAGATAAGAGAGGAGAGGTTAATGTGCTGCTGTGGGTGATCAAGATAAGACCGATCCCTTCCAGCCTGCAAACAATGAGACAGAGAGAAAGGGAAAGTAGAGACTAAAAAAATAAATAAAAAAAAAGACAAAAAAAAAAAAACATGGAGGTACAGGAGGGACTTTTTTTCTATTCCGAAATGAGCAAAAGTGTTCTTGATGTGAGACAGCGTTGTAGTGTTTGTGTGAGATCGTTGCAAAATGTTTATTGTGCCCGAGAGTGAAAATAAGTGGATTCATGTTGAGTCTGTAGATCGGTGCTGCACGTGTAAACATGCACATGGCACAGCACTAAACAATAAAAATAAATAAATAAATAAAATAAATAAATAAATAAAAGACTCAATAGCCACCAGCAGCCAACCCTGCCTTTCATTGAATGGGTTATCTGTGCAACTCAAAAGACAAACCAAATATACGACCCTGTCTCTCATACAAAAGGGCTTTATTTGGGTACTTTCTTTGTGCAGGTCAGGATGTGTGTGTTTACATTTGAATACATCGGGATTATGTGTGTGTTTACTTCTGCCGATTTCTTTGTTCACAGTACTGTTAGCATCTGGAGGGGGGCAGACAATTTGCTGCGATTGCTGGTTAAATACTTTTTCAGCTTCACAAGAAACTCAGGCCATGTATATCTTTGTGCATATACGTGCACCTATACATACACACTCTTCCCTGTAAGCAAAAGTAAACCCCCCCCATACACACACACATTCACCCACCCACCCCCTATCTGTGTGGCTGTCTGGGTCGGCTGACATTTGGACACTTGTCAATCATCTCTTTCAATAGCCAAGCGGTAGGAAAAATGGAGTCGGGGGGTCAGCAACTCACGAGTATCGCCATGGCAACAACTGCACTGAAGTTCATATGCCTGCTGGGCCACTAGTTCCAAGTGTGTGCGGGTTTACGTGCGTGTGAGAGAATGTCCATTTTTGTTTCTGGTTTTAGATCGTGTGTGTGTGTGCACGTGCTTGTGTGTCCAATTGTTTCCCATCAGTCAGAGGCAAATACTCCTCCCATTTTAGCTCTTCCACCTCTCACCTTGCAACCTCACATGCAGCTTTAGCCTTTTCTCCCTCCTTCCTTTGCTCATAATTTTTTTTAACCTCTCTCCTCTAACCAGCGGGTCAAGGAACAAGGCCCTGCAGGAAGTACAGCATCCAAAAAAAAGAGAGAGTACTTAACCTTTCACCACCTCCGCCTGCCGCTCTCTTTGCCCCTCTGCCTGTTACCGTTTTCCTCCTCCTCACAAGTGTGTGTCACTGTCGTTCTCCATTTGCACTTGCTCTAAATCTGATTGTTTTCGTGTCTGTTTTGGATGTACATTCATCCGAGCTGTGGTGTTGCCGTCTGCCTTTGTTGATGAGAAGTATGCATGCGTTATCCCACTTTGTGTATAAGCAGTTCTGTGTTCAGCCAAAGCTCGAGAAAACCCAGACTGAGCATGCAAACACAGCCACAACAAACTATGCTGAGTCTGCGCCATTGGTGGTCTGTTTATGGAATGAATACAGAGGATAATTTGTGTTCTCAGCCAAGGAAAATAGCTCAGATTGAGCCTCAGAGAGGACAATCTGCTGACCCGTTTACTGAACACTTATCACAGAAAGGTTCACCAGCACGATTCATCCTTCTGGGGCTACAGCCGCCTTACACTTCCTATGAACCCACACTTTAATGTTAGATCTGAAGTGCCCTGAAAAATAATTGTTTCAATATTTTTAAAAATTGTCATATAAAATGGCAAACAAAACACTGCTTACATGAGTGAAAAAATACAAACAGGTTGCAATATTGGTTTTATTCCGTGCCCCTTCCTTTACTGTAACCCGTGATTTTACAAGGAAAATCTACTCTTAATAGCTGTTTGACGTGGATTAACATGCTCCATTACCCCAATGTATCAACACTGCCAGAATCATTACAAACACGCAGACACTCGTACACCCAGAAATTCATGACACAGACAACAACATTACTTTATCTAAATCTCTCTCCGGCAACATGCACATGTCTTGGTCCAACACTCTCCCTCTTCCCAGCTCCCATCAATGGACAAGGCCTGACTGGAATGGCGTAATTCTGTGGGATAATTCGTGGATAATTTTGGGATAATCTCCAGCAAACCATTCGAAGCGCTGCCACCCAGTTTGCCCGCAGCCTGATTAACACGGACCGAATGCCAGCCACTTGTAGTGACCGACACGGCCAGCAACCACTTTGGTGCATGCAAATAAACACAAACAAGCGATGACTTCCAGCAGGGAAACATCCAGCTCTGCTCGCAAAGTCATTTGCCAGGCTACTGAAAGTGTGTGCGCGCGCACACACACACACACACACACACACACACACACACACACACACACACA
>JABUIW010000214.1:2111655-2219853 GCA_013363375.1 Menidia beryllina
ACACACACACACACACACACACACACACACACACACACACACACACAACAGAAAATATAAAGACAAACCAACTAGAAACACGAGACTGCAAAAGACATTGTGTCAAGTATAAAACCATACACGTGAAGAGCAAATGCATTTGGGCCTTTCCATGCCCCAGCACACGCCTGCGCTTAAGCACATGCGTGCACGCAGAGAGCTGAAAGGATTTTCATTATGTGTGATTGCCATCTCGTGGTGAAAGTAATCATTTACTTAAGAATAAATGCACAGCCTTCATTTTGGCAGGCTGAATATAACATTTTTTACAGCCTAACCTTTTCTCAGCCACATTTATAATACAGAGACGGATCCTATTTTTATTTAGAGGATCCATAACAGACATGCATGCTGGCTTTAAGCAAGAAAACAGCATTGTGTCTTTGAATATTTGAAACTGATAAAGCATTGATAAGTAAACACGACTGACAGCAGTTTGCTGAAAAAGGGCGATTCTAAGTGTGCCACTTTAGCTTAAGCTGAATTTTGGTCTGGGCGTGCTGGGAACTCTGGTGCATGTCTTGATAAATGCTGACATCAAGTGGCTCAAAGCAAAACTACAATGTCAAGTGCTGCCAAATCACACTGGTTGGGTTCAAGTTAATACATGGCCCCCAACCAACCCCCTCGCCACCCCCCCGCCCCCCCACCCCTTAAAAACACACACTCCTCTTGGCCAACACATCCACAACACAGAGGAGCACCACAGGAGAAGGTGGCCGATCAAATTTTCAGCTATTTTAAAGCGCTTCCATATTATAAATTATTTGCTTTGTTTTCATCTGATCCACTTCCTCTTTTAACATCCTGGTTTTACCACATAGGCGATAAGTTTGATAACATTTATTTTGTTTTGTTTATTACAAATAAAATGCAAAACGATGAATTGCTAATTAGATGAAGACTAAATATAAAACAAGCCATTTAAAACAAAATCACTTTTTGTACTGTGAGACAGATGGACTTGTACACAAACAATTGTGCACCCTTGAAGTATATCAGTAAAAGCTTGAAAATAAACACCCATGAGTCTGTCCTTTACAGCTACTTCTTTCCAAACTCATACAAAGTTTATCGGTCAACAGAGAACAATGCACTTACAAATAAATAATGGAACACACATTCATAGCATCTCACATTTCCTTAAATGTTGTCTTCAAGACAATATTTGCATGTGCAAAAAAAACAAAAAACAATCTTGTGCCTGGTTGAGCAGGAGCATGCAAACACAGACTCAAACTTCAGTTCAAGTCCACTCATAAGTACTATTCCAGAAATTACTCACCTCTCGTCTCTCTTCATTGTACAATCCCTTTTGAACTCATAATCTCTCCTCCACTCCACTCTACTCCTGCAAAACTTTGTCCACAATGTACTGTATGCCAGAAAATCTGAACACAAAAGTATGAGGGAAGACTAGAAGTCAGCGTTTCGGTACCGTTTTCCTGAAGTATCCGGAGCAATCACCAGTCAGTTTGTGAGAATCCCTCCCCAAAGAGAGCTTAAAAGCATTTAACATGAACCGAGACAGCTGCTTTGATCAGATACAGGAAGCAACGTCCCCCTCAGTCATCCTGCAACTCCACTTATGTCCAGTACTTTTTTTTTTTTGGTCCTGCTCACAACTCTCTTCCCTGTTCAAGAGTGAGTAAACTCCGCTGGAGATCATCACCGAGGGGCAGCCTTGACCTGCGTGAGCGCACACAATGACAGTGAGAGATGATCTGCACAGACTGATGAAGCAAAGTGCCGAGACAGCTCACCTGTTTTCATCAGACACCCTCCCGCCTCCAGGCGCTGAAAGCCTTCCTGTCAGATTTATACCCTGCAGACACGCTGGTCTCCTCTCCTCTCCTTCGCCCGCTAGACGCCGACTGCATGTGCTCGGCTCTTACTCTGCACTTGAGCAATCCATTCTATCAGCTCCAACACTCTCGGCCGACTGCCCAACCTATTACCTTTTTATGGCACTTTAACGCCCTCGCCTTCATCCACGACTGCCAAACTACTCGTCACATGCAGGCTTAGGTACTCAGGACCATTCCCCCATCTCCCGCCCTCATCCTTATCTTGTCTATCTTACCTATTCTTGTCATTTCCGCCTCCCTCACTCCTACTCACTTTTAGTCCTTTCACTTCCACTATTAAGTCCTCTGCCTCTAACCAACCATTACCAATTTTCCTTGACCCACTATTTGCTATTTGTCCCTCATCTCTCTCCTCCCTTTCCTCTTATCCCTCCACTCTCCATCGCTGTCTCTGCCTATCCTCCTTATATATCCCCAGCCTTCGCTTTGCCTTCTCCCCATCTCCAGCGGCATGAATATATTATTATCTACACAATGGAGCCCTGCTTATTGTTTATGAATTACCAGCCTTGCGGCCAAACAAAGCCTATTTTCATAAGAAACCTCCATTTCATTTCAGCTCCAATTAGATTGGGGGCTAAAGAATAGGAGTCCTCAGGCCTCAGCCCCTAAGGATGGCAGGTCCATTCAGCTTCATTCAATGGGGCCTTATTGCTTTCCCATACAAAAGAGCACGTGGATGAGCTTTCAGACTGAAACACCAACCAAAAATGACTGGGAGACAGTACTGTACAATAACAAATCTTTAAAGAAAGGACACTGAGTGCTTATCCTCCCATCCATCAATTCATCCCTCACTCTTCGCTTTCTTCCTCTCCTCCCTTCGTATATTGTAAGACCTGGACATTAATGACAGACAGTTGAAAGAGAAAGGAGTGAAAGAAAGAGAAAAAAGAAAGAAGCAAAGCAGCTCAGTTTTTCACAATACATGTCAAGTCTAAATGATCACTGGCTGCTGAATAGACTAGCAGAGGGAAAAGAAATGAGTCGTGCGTATGGATGTGTGTGTACAGCTGATTGATTCTCTGCTTTGAGACGAGAGAGAAAAGAGTGAAGGAAAGAGAGAAGAAGACCTTGATGCTTTTTTCTGAGCTCCACAATAGTCGGGGGGTCTGAGCACTATTGTGGAGCGCCCACGGTGACAAGCTGTCACTCCATCCGGGTGGCGAGAAAGAGTCAGAGAAAGTGAAGAGGGGCTGGGGCAGGTCAGAATCCAGACAATGTGTCTGCCTCTTCATTTAGTAAATTTCCCACCAACAAATCACTCAACAGGAACAAGACTGCTCTTAAGTTGGTCGCCGTGAAGACAGAGGAGAAATAAAAGAGCTGGAACTCAACTATTGGATGCAGTGTGTTTGTATAGACCTCCAATTAAAAAGTGGTGACATCAGCTCATGCCCAGCACATTTAGCATTAACGTTACCTTTGGAAGTTATCTGCTGAGCTCTAAATACAGGTGGAGCACACTCAGAGGTGGTCATTTAGCTGTACATACATGAATGTTTCCCACATTCAAAGACCACCTGCTCTGCCTAAATTAGCAGTCAAATCAGGTCATTTCCAGCAGAAAGACAGGACGCACATTGCTGCCTGCTAGCGGTTTAAAGAAAATCTACACTTCCAGTCTTAGCAAACAGAAATATGTCTTTACTATCCCAGAACTAGCTTGAGGCTGGGTCTCATAGATCCAGTTTAAATGAACATTCATTGAAAGATGGAGTTCACGCTCTGGTTCATTATTGTGAATCAAGTGCTGGTTTGCCACCCAATCAAACACGCAAGTTCACAGTGTGACACCAGTGGACTTTATCTCCTAAGATCTGCCGCACAGAATGAAGGAAAATGTGCCTTTGTTCCTGTAGATGAATATAAACACATGAAACAAAAAGGACAGTGTTTCAATTACCAACGACTGGACAAGGTGACAGTCGCCGTGAAAAGGTTGACATTTGTGCGTGTTCATTCAGGAGCAGAATAGGATCATCTTTTCCACAAAGCTTGTCACAATTACCTGGTTTCACAACAGAAATCAACCGTTCCAAAAGGAGGTGGTATACAGTCACAAGAAGCAATCAATGACAAAGCACTGTCGGGCTATTTTTCATCACTTTTCCATGGTTTATGTTTCGATTAACATGCGTAAAAGTGCCATGTTAATACTTTATACCACCAAAACTAGTTTAAAGGATGAATCACTTCTGGGCTATGAACTGAATAACCAGTATTGTTGCATTCAACCATTCAAGATTCACAAATCTGCCATATACATGCAGATCGTATATAGAGATTCCATTTCACATCCAATTACAGGCAAACAACAGCAGGGTATTTTGATGTTGGACTGACAATAAAAAGCTTTCAAATAAAAAGATGTTCAGGTATAAAGCTAGACCACCAGTCCCTGGTCAGTTATCCATCTCAGCCCTTTAAGCCAGTGGAGTAACATGATATCTAAATTAAATCAGATAGATTAATCCACTTATGTGAGACATGACAACCACGTAGCATATAATCAATGTAACGGACAATAATACAGGTCTTCTGAGATACTCGGGCACTTATTCCAGCGCCTCGGTTGAAAATTGCTTTGTTGCCTTTTATTTGGCTCAGCTGTCCCACATTCAACTCGAATTGGGCTATCTTCAGGAAACAAGTGAATTTAATATTCACGAGTATATCTTTCAACACTTAAAATAACAAAAACTTGCATATTTCTTTCAGGATATGGGGCAGTCAAAGTAGAATGAGAGGTGAACATAAATCTGGGTCCCTATGTTGCTCCGCGCGCAATTGGCGTGTCCAACTTAATTATTATCAACATTACGTAAACAAATGCCAACTAGTTGAAAAGCTGTCTCCAAACATCAAAATATAAAAGAAATATTCTCGAAACCAACAACGCGGGTTGGTTAAACCGCGCCCACGCCCATGGCATGAGCATAGGTCCCGGTAACTAACAACACTGGTCAATCAAGCCCCTCGTTAGTGGAATTAGACACACCTGCGTCTTTCCCTCCTCTTCACGAAACAAGACAAAACTGCATGACCGAATATCTCTATAACACTGCTGTCACTTGGAGAAAGAAAGAAAAACAGTCATTCCCTACCGTTCAGCGAGGACGCAGGAAACAGATGAGAAGCTTGGAAATGTTCAACAGGTGCCAAAAAAGTGACTGCCTGCCAGAAAGTGATTACGCAGCCGCGGGAGCGCGCGCGGCCCGTAAAACGCGCTCCTGTGCCAAATTGATAATCGCGCACGCAAAGCCACATAGGCGGTGTCGTGACCGGAGGAAAGCGTCCTGCCAGAAAACAGCCGCAACTATTGAAAAGCGCTGAAAACCGGACGAGTGAGGTCGTAAGGATTTAATGGGATTTTTTTTTTTTTTTTTTAAAGTTAAGCTATCCTGTTAAAACTAGCATTCGATCCATTCTGATTATGTATCATCATATATTACCTTTTTATTTCGTCGGGTTTTAATTAATATTTATGGATAAAGCATTTTTCAATCAAATAATTGATCGTTTAACATGCAGAAACAAAGATAAAGAAAAAAAATCCAGTGTCCAGAGTCTCCCGCCACAAACTATAGGAACACAAGTCATTCATACAGATACACAGAAATATATTTTTGCCAAAAGAAAAGCGTTGTCACAATCTGATAAAAAAATCTTGTAGATACCTTGTATTTTATTTTGAGCTGTTTTGCGATTTTTGATCTGAAGTAACTGCACAACCCACAACAACACAAGAAAAAAGGCATCAGTATTAAGAATTCTGTCACAGGTAAAGATTCGTGGCTTTGAGTAAGTGGCATCAACATGATTTTTAAGTTTTGCATTTGTCCTCTGTTTCGATGTTGTGTATCAACCACAAAACTTTGGCTTCACATGTCTGTAGTTAAAAAAAAAAAATGTAGATGTCAAGAGCTGCAAAAACCAATTGGAAAATCACTGCACTGCATATCACATTGTAGCTTGCAGCACATGGTGTTACCAAAGGTTCTTATTAAAATAAATGTAAAAACCTTACATGAGGGTCTTCTTTCATCAGGTGAAAAAAAGTTGTGTCCTAAGAGCTAACGGGGTTTGCAGTTAATCAGCTAGAGTTCCACTTTTGTGTGTTTTTATCTCTCCACCTACTCTTTTCTTACCCCTGGGGAGCTTTTCTTTCATATACTAACTAAAAGTAACAAGCCCATGATTTGCTACAGTAAAGGCTCAACTCAAATTCGAGATGTTGGAATCTCTACTAAATGTGACAAACAGTCAAAGGACAAAGCAGAAAGACCAGAAAGTTAAACTAATAGCATCTGTTGATGGCTACAATGTTTTATTCAATACAAATTCTGACGGTGTAAAAGTAAAGAATCCAACCAAGAGATGGCACCTACCCAAAAATAATAACATCATACTATTTAACAGTAGTTCAGAAGGTACTGAGATACTTACTATTTATATATTCATAGACAGAGAGAATTCTGACTCAGAGCTGATTGAGATAATTTAAAAAATCTTATTGTAGTTAAGGGCCTAAATGTTATTTTTTTGGATAGAGGGCTGCTGATTCTTTCAGGGGTTCTATCAAAGGCTCCATCCATTGTCTATTCCTAGTAGGGTGATGCAGAGAACATGCAAACACTACAACAAAGAGTTCACAGTGGACTTGGGGATTTGAACCAGGGACCCACCTACTGTGAAGCCACAGTGCTAACCACCACACTACCCTGAAGCCAAAGGACTGTGCAAAGGCCTCACTCTGCATAGTCCTTTAGAGACGAAAAACTAATTTATCTGAGCGTTAACCTTTTGCAATAGCAGATCATGGCTCATCTCTGAGGGCACTGCCATAAAATTAACAGTGACACAAAGTCTGTCTTCATCAAATGTATTTATTTCCCCCCACAGGAAAAGGCTCATCATTTAGCAGCATTTACATTATACAGTAAGAGTTCAAAATCTGTACAATTCACTTGGGATACCCAGAAAGAATGTCAAACTGCTAAGTGGTCAAACACAACAAAGATGGGGGAATAAAAAAAAAACATTAAAAAAGATTACTTTCCTGGCATGAGGTTCACTCCAGGCAAAAGACACATCAGCCTTAGCCCATGTCTGAGAAAGTCCCTGCAAAAATAATTCTGTGAAAAATTAAATAACATGAGAGGTTACAAAATGCAAGGTTCAGGAACAGAACTGTCAGAGGCCTGACCATTAACACTATTAACGTACCATTTATGTAACACTGAACAGTGTTCATGTGAAATATCAAACAAAAGGAGAACAGGTCTCTCCTCCTCACATTCAGGCCTGTGCCTCCTGAACACAACACACAATGATGATGGGCTCACTCTTTGCTTAATGCTCAAGGAATGTTTTTGTGGGACAGATGGTGGAAGCACCTCAGTGTAGCAGCTCACTGAAGCCTGTCTATGAGGCAGAGCGGCCACAGCGTCACTTATCTTGGACAAAACATACGCATCCGTTTTAGGCAAGCACACAGTTAATAGTTTAAAGATGCACGCTTTGCCTCAACCACACAATCAGTCTTAACTTACGTATGCAAGAGCATGCATTTTGAATAGTGCAAGCAAGTCCACACAGTCTGCACATTCTTATTTCCCAGTTCCCGTGGACGTGAACGTAAGCTTCAATGGTTCGTCTTTTCCCACACAGGGTCATTAATGCTCTTTAACACCCTCCTCACAACCTTTTCTAAGTCTTTCCTCGCCCTCTGCTCCTCCTCAAGCGACCTCTTCATCTTCTTATTATCCTGTTAGGATTAATAATCATATAAACAAGTGTTCCAAGACAGATTATCCACATGAAAAAAACACTGTCTGTCTTAGGCATCAGCAGAAGCAACAAGTCACACAATCCATAATGAAACGTGCGCACACATTTACCTGTTTCAGCTCTTGAACTTCATCTCGCAGGGCGTACACCACATCCACCAGGCTCCTGCAACAAAATGGCATTTACATTTTAACCATACAGATCAGACACAGGAGCTTTGCACAAAGTGAAATGAGTTCCTATCTTACTTTATGAGAAATTGAGGAGATAAAAGGCCTCCATTAGATTCTGGAATGTGTTTTTAGTAGCTGTTAATAGAAAACCAGCAGTTATGGTCCCAGAATATCTACCGACATACTGGACTGGGAGGCAGAATATGGATTTTTTTTTAGCAGAGGGATAGTGACTTTAAGCTGACTTTGTCTTAATAGGCTTATTTTCAAACAATATTTCTACAGCTTTAGCCATCAGACAAACTAAAGGCATATGAGATCAGTGGCACTGGGAATAAAACTAAATTACGTAGTCACCCAGTCGCCTCATTGTTTTACTAAAAACATGCAAAAGGTTGAACTGTTTGAACACGTGTAGGGCATCCACATTCACTGGACTTGAGTTAAATGTATTCGGGAAATATGGAATCCTCAAATGAACAAGTAGGTTGTGAAACCTCAGTTTTTAGAAGCTTAATTTCTGGCAATTTTCGGAAGGCAATTCCATTGAGACAAATCTGGTTCAGCTTTAAGTAGCACAATAACAGCTTAACTAATATCAATGCCCCAGCAGAATGAGGGCATTCGTGTTTCTTGGTGGTTTGGCTAGTAATAGATTCAATGAGATTAATCCTTAACTGAATGGTACTCTCCTTAAAAGGCAAATGAAAGACAGCTTGCAGACTAAATAACGAACCTCAAGATACAACTGAAGTAACTTAAATGTGAAAAATTGAATATGTTTTGAATAGTCAAGTCATAAAAAGATATGGGCTTTGTATTTTGAATGGGATTTGTATGTGTTCATGTACATTTTTTAAGTTAAAGCAGAGACTTTAAAGGGCACAGGAGATACAGGAAACGGATTCATTTGCCATCTTACTTTTCTTCCAGGGCACTTTGTCCGTTGCGACTGGGGTCCTCCACAGGGACCCTCCAAAGAACTTTGTCCTCACCAGGGATGATCATGTGCACCCCTGTCTCTCTTTCTGTCAAAAAAGGACAGGGTCTCAACCAGTATGTCACTTTGTCTCACCTTGCACTAAAGTGATTCAGTCATTACCAAACCTTTACCTTGCACGACAACAACGCAAAGAGGAGCGAAAAAGTTGCAGAAGGTCATGTGTTAGTCATGCAAAGCCCAATTCTAAACAGAACTAGAGCCAGAGAGTAGTGAAAGGAAACCAAAGGCAAAGAAAGTGAAATGAAAAAGAACCTCATATCAACCCCCACCAGTTCTGCAAGCAGAAATCATCAGAACACCACTGTCTATCAAATGACAGATTTATTCAAAACTCATGATACAGCGTTTGGGACTTGAACAGTTTAGCAGTGTAGAACAAATACACTGAAGGCGTCGGCTGCAGATAAGACATGGCCACATGTGTGAACCGAATGCAACATTAGAGCACACAAAGGTTGGTTAAAGACAGTCAGTCTCTTTACCCTGTCCCACAGTTTGACTTTATAAACCACAGAATACACCTGTCACAAAGTATAGCACATGATATCAGCACAGTGATATTCTTAGCTCCAATACTCATAGAAGGTGGAATGGATATTTTTTCTTCACTTTTCTTGTTTTTTGGCTCCAAGACAACTAGTATATACAGAAAGGGACAATATGTGCTCTTAATAAGTCAAGTCCACTCGGACAGCATTCTGAGGTTGAATGAGTAGTTCACATAGACATGTTCCACATGTGTAATCTTTCTCTCTCTCTGTTTTTTTTTTTTACCCTCAGCATTATCAAAACACCAAAGGTAAGGCATTTACACAACAAATGAATATTCACTTTACAGTAACACTGAATACTTAATTCTACCTTTAGGATTATACCATACATACTCCAGGTAGGCTAAGAAGTAAAAATACTGAATTTAACAGAATCCCCACCCCTCCCACTGGCCCATTACATGATTGTGCAAAATAATTTAAACATTTCATTCTATATTTTAAATGTAAACTTTGATAAAGACCCATAGAATGTTTTTTAGAAAAAAAAAAATCTTCCAGGAATTACTTTGTAAACATTGATTCACGTAATGAGAAAATAATATACTGTATGCAAAAGTTATACCTACATAATGAAATACTTAACTTATGTATGCATAAGTTAAAAAAAGAAATCAGCTAAAACTGTAACATGGACCGATATGTGCCTTGTGTCACTTCCTTTGCTCACTGTAAGAGGATGTCAACCTGTACTTTTCACACCAATACTGGAAAAATACTTCTTCATAAAAATAGCTTTTGATGCAAAATAATGAATGGAAAGCCTCAAAGCGCCAGCAATGGCTGATGTGGCTCCAGAGGCATTAGCATAGGTGTCAGTTTGTTATATGTGGTGTTTGGAAATTATGCTAACATAACCGGATCACACTGCCATTGTTAAACCGCGTTTTATAGCATATTACAATCTCATTCCAGTAGTTACAGAGAGGCATTTATCTTATTAGTGTCATAATAAGGCTGGCAAAAATTTGCAATGTCAATGCCAAAGTCTGGAAACCTACAAGAGGGTTCAGCTGATTCTTTTAGCCAATCTGTTTATTTATGTTAACTTCTGAACTCCCACTAAGGTTTTTTTTAAATTCCAAACAAAAACTGCCAATAACTTCATTATAACACAACAATACATTTTAATTCTGTTGCTGAAGTGAATTATGGGATGACACTATTAATTTATGTTCCAAAGGAGATACAAATATAGATAAGAATACCTGAACCATCCTACTTTGGCTTCAAGGTAATTTTCAGTGACAGTAGATCAGTGTAATTCACTGGACATGCAACACTAGATAAGATGGCGCTGTTTGCAAAAATATTTCCAAAATTATTTTAAGATCAACTTAAATAAGACATTCAAATTGCATTACAGTTGTAACAGTTTCACTCTGTATTCAAAAGCTAATATCTATAGTGTAATATTTAAAGTATAGTATAGATGAAACCTCGTGACACTGAGGTATTGCTCTAGGTTTATCAGGATTTTGCTACGGAGATAATCTAATAGGGGAAGTTATTACAGTTGATAGGGTTAAGGTTTAGTTTTGACTCTGCTTCTGACCTCATGCAAATGAATTGGATCGAGTGTCATTTGCATTGACAAATACCAAGAAATCATCGACATGTTTATGCACCACTTCTGTTGTTTGTTCTTCTATATATCTGTTTTTCAAATCGACGAATCACAAATATAACTCATTCGGCCTAATGCCCTTTTTTCAGTTGACAATCCTTAAGTAGATAGTGAAAAGGACTTAATTATCACCCATCTCTGCTGCAGCTGCGACAAAAGACAAACAATGGGCTCGATTTGACTGAAATAGGCAATGATTTTGAGTGTTTAACAGCTTTCTGGTTCTGTTCAATTTCCTCCAGCTTAGGGCTACCAACGCGAGTACAAATATAAATCGTGAAACAATAATGATATGAGATGTTGTGAATTTGTATTTATATTTGACAGCTGGGTGTGTGTGCCTGAAATTGTCTGTGCCTGCTTGAGTAGCGTCTGTGCTATGTTTGACCAAAAAGACACACCGAGGAGAAGTAGCACACTGTAAATTGAATACAGTTCGTCCTGAATTGTATCTGAATATCAGACAGGAAAAGCTTAGTCCCCATCGTTTCATCCCCAATGCTCCATGCCAAAATCCTGCGACTATCCACTCCACCGCATTTATGGTCAAATAAGGGGAGTGGTCACATTCAAGAAAAATGAACAACAATTACCTAACACTTACTGCATGACAACTACAGAAAGATAGGAGGCACATAAAAGGGAAAGTGGCAAAGGCAACAGGGAAATGCTTAAAACATCTTCAGACAGTTGAAAAATAAATTAAACAAATAAGTTAACAAAAAAATGAACACATTTAATAGAAAATAAATACATAAATAAGAAAAAAAAATTCTATTTCTTTAATACACTGAAGGTAAAAGAGGTAAGCGCACTGGACGCCACATGAGGGCACAGCCTGGCAGTGCTGTGCGCTCCTCAGTTCTGGTGTGAGATGCAGCTCTTGCGCGGTACCGAACCCATCCTGTAACTGTGGGTGGTCCAGATGGAGTCATAGTCAGAGTCTTCCGAAAGGTCAGAGCTCAGTTCGGGCCGAGACACGCTGCTGCGGCGGCCCAGCGAGTCCACGCTGGACTGGTCAACATCGGCCAGCACGTGGTTGTGCATCAGGTCGGTGCCCTGCCAGGCTGGTTGGTGGCAGGCAAGGTTCATCATAGTTATGGAACAAATGCAGAGGAGGGGGGGGGGGGGGGGGGGGGGGGGGGGGGGGGGGGGGGGGGGGGAGGAGGGGGGGGGGGGGGGGGGGGGGGGGGGCACCGTACACAACAAATGGCAAATCATAAAAGTAATGAGAGATGGAGGATGGGAGGAGGGAGAAATTAACAAAAGCATAAGTGGAAGACAACAATATGAGAAAGGAACTCAAGGTAAACCAGATAAAACGCCAGTGAGAAATGAAGGAGAGACAGAAAGAGAAGACACTGTTAGAAGGCTCAGAAATACTTGCGTTAAAGTAAGGTGCTGAGCACAGAAGACAGGTAAAGCGACTGCAAACGCAGCAAGCACCGGTATGAGCCTCTCTGTCTTTGAGCAACAACATATACGAGTAAGATTCAGTCTTTTCTTACTAGAGTTAAGAGTCTGCCTGGTTTTGGCGCTGGTGCAGTATGCTTCGATAACTTTCAGGATCTGAGCGTCTTCTTCAAGAGCAGCCGTACCTGAAAAGGACAACGCACATTTTTCCCCCAATTCATTTGTTCCATTACTAAATGCTTAACTGTCACTACATTAGAAACAGGACATTGAACCTTTTTGGGGAACACATTACTGGCCTTTATACCAGAAAGTTTATAGACTATGCCCTTGAAACAAAATACTTATGATAAAATGAAAAGCTAGACTCAGTGAGTCATCCAACAGAAGAAAAAAGTAGGTAATTTTCCATTAACTTAAACTATATATTCAGAGTATAAAGAGAGCTTTGAAACTCACTCTTCCTCAAGGCAAACTCCTCCTCAGACTGTTTCCTCTCGGGTTTGCGCTTTGGAAGAAGTTTCTTCACACTTTTAGGACTTTTACTGAGATCCTGCAGATGGAAAGCAAAAAGGAAGGCAACTGTGTGAGCATTTTACAGACGAGAAAAAAGAATATGAAGTGCATGAAAGCATAGCCTCCTCGCCTCCTTGTAGCAGAGGGCAGCAGACGGCCGTAGTGGAGGTGCAGGCCGCAAGCAGCTCAGGCTCCAGGGTTTGGGGGTGTTGGGTGGCTCCAGTGGGCCCCACATCATGGTGCTGTGGGATGTCCCATGGGAGGACGGATGAGGCAGGGTGTGATAGGTCGGAGCTACTGTCATGGCCCTCCCCTCAGCGTGCCGGGATGGCGTAAGTGGGTGGGATGGGAGCTGAGGAAACAAAACAGTAAGATCGGTTGACATCACAATGGACAGTACACATTTTCTCCATAAAGACTATGAGGGTATTCATTTTGGATTCACACGACGCATAGTCATCCCCATTAGTGCACGGCTCAGTCTCTCAGACAGTAAGACGATCCACAGCTCCATGACCCAATCGACTGCAATAACCTGTCCAAAAACTGGTCTTCATGTGGTTCAGAACCGAAGAAGCCATCTAGATGTGAGTTGAAATGTCATAAACATACAAAATATATATCTGTTGAAAGCTGGACATGCCCACATTCCACAGACAGACGTCATCCCCTGAGATATTTAGTTTTTAAATCAGTCAGACCACTTCTTGCCATAATACTGCTAAGAATATGCAGTTTCCTATTCTAGGACAGTACTAGTTTCCTTAGTCAAATTTCATAGTCTACCAATAAATCAAATTGTTTTGCTTTTGTACTTACTTAAATGTCATTCTTCATTCGTCTATTGAGAGAAATAAGCCACTTCAAACGGGGCTTTGTCATCACTTGAGATGATTGCTAGACATTATATGAGTCAACCTCTCTCACAATCACTATTTATTTAAACGGCTATAGTCAGTCAGAAATCAGAGCACATATTCAAAGTGTTGACAGCAAACTGGGAGTAAATGATTAGTGAGCTCCTGACCGTGTGGCAGGGAACAGTGAGTGGTTTGTGGCTCGGCGCCGTGGCAGCAGTGTGTTTGATCTGCCTCGTCAGATGTTCCACCCAATCCTGAAGGTCCTGCTGGTTCGCGCACATCACCACGAGACGGTCGAACATCGTACCTGCAGAAAAAGTATTATTAGAGGCTTTGTCTGCAAGTAACTCACTCCAGCATTTTCCTCCTATAGTAAAGCCTTACCGTTGAGCTCAAAGGAATCTATATGGGCTTCACAGTCTTCTAGTTTGGTCACTGTCATGCCAGCCAAGGGCAGTTTTCCCTGCAGAATCACACCCCATGAAGTAAAAACAAGAACATTTTTTGGCTTTCTTCACTGAAATATGAGCACTGATTTGGAAAAATGAAGCTCAAATAGACATGATCTGAAAAAGTGTAAAAACGACTAACCTGGAATATGAAGCCACTCATTCTGGGGCTAGCAGACAACATGAGGAGGACGTGGGGGAAAAGCATAAGGTAACGCTCATTCTTCTCCTGAGAAATCAGAAAATCAAAGTAATAAGGTGTATTCCACTTAGCTTAAACACTCTGCTGGAATTTTAACTAACCAATGTTGTTCTGTTCCATCCAACACAAAGCCTCAGACCAGAAAGAGGGCATTCTGTTTGGCACTGTTCTTAAAATGGCCTTAGTATACACAGATTTCTTCCCAATATATACTTCTTCTTTTTTTTTTACAATAGTTCATGTTTTTTCATTTTTCATTGTATATTTCAATTTTAATAATTAATGTATCTGTGCTAACAGGATAGAAACACACATAATGACTGCACATTTGTAAATGTGTTCTGGCTGTAAAAACTAAGTAGAGCAGTCTTCCTTTATTTTAAGTGAAGGAACTAATTATTTTTGCTGTAGCAATAAGATAAACAACCAGGCATCTGCACAAGGCCCTTTGTTCCGCTTCCTTCCTCACTCATCTGCTCCATTTAGCTTGCAGTTACATACAATATATATATATATATATATATATATATACATAAACTCAAAAAGTACACCAATTTATTGTATGACTCAGCACTAGTCAAATGGTTCAGCCATGGATATGAACAGGCAACCCCCCATTTACTGAGGCAAACAATTTTCTTTCTGTGTTTCTTAATAAAACAATTAAACGTCATTAATTCACGGAAACTACAGAAAACCACAAACAGGCACAAATGGGGAATATCACTCCCAAGATCATTCAACTAGAATTGAATTTATAACAAAGGAAGCAAAGGCCATTGTAAAAATGAAAACATTATGAAAAACTTATTTTGCCTCAGTATGTGTCTTTTGCACATATTAATGAAATAGTCACACAAGTGGGAAACAGCTCATCTAGGGAGTTACAAACCAAGTGGTTTGGGGAATAAAACTACAAAGTTTGCCCCACT
This sequence comes from Menidia beryllina, assembly GCA_013363375.1. Classification (NCBI taxonomy): domain Eukaryota; kingdom Metazoa; phylum Chordata; class Actinopteri; order Atheriniformes; family Atherinopsidae; genus Menidia; species Menidia beryllina. Next base: position 2,127,082 of record JABUIW010000214.1, read on the forward strand.
TCTCACTGTAGGCAGTTGCTTTTCTGGCTTTTATGAGTTTCCCAGCTACTGTATCTATGAATATCTTGAGTTTGAATCTGTCAGCTGATCATAGGAAAACCTTGGTAAGAAGTAGCCAATTTCTATATTTGCACTTAGTACCTTTAATCATTTGAACAAAAAAAAAAGAATATGCTTAGTGTCATTTGTATTTAAAGGACATGACTGAAGTGCAGGTGAGGGAGGTGGGTACCTCTGGCAGAGGACTCTGAACCAAGACCTGGCTCATGTAGATCACAGAACCCAGGGTCTTGATGTCGTCGCCCTCCCACAGCCGAATGGTCTCAGTGAGAATCTGTAGCTCCAGCTCCTTTCGTTTCCGGACCTCCTGGCACTGAGCCTAGTGGGATAGGAGCACACAGCTGCTTCAAAGCCTGCTCATATATAGTCTTATTGCCTAAAATCTTCGTACATGTCAAATCTGACTGAAGTGTGGTGAGCTTACAGATAGACTTTTAAAAGCTGTCATGCACTTATGAATGTCTGGCCGGTCAGGATGGCCCTCCTAAAGGAATAGAAAGATACTTATTAACCACACAGATTAACACAGTATTCCCCAAAGGTCATTTGCACTAAAGTACACACCTCCACGTGTCTCTCTAGCTCTTTGAGTAATGTGAGGTATTTGTCCAGTCTCATAAAGGGTTTACTAAGGCCCGATGTCAGGTTGAGGATCCCGGGACTGACAGCGCCACACCCCTCCATGAAATCACCTAAAACTTCACTGAGATATCAGAAAAAAGAGAGATATAATCAACAACAAATTCACCAGAGACTTTTGAAATGAAGGCTTTGGAAAATATTTTATGACGAGCTCAAGTTTAAATAAATTCCAAAAAAAGCAGGAGAATGAAGCATACCTGTGTTGGGTAAGCACATTGACTGCCGAGGGGTGGTTGGAACAGTAACCAACATAGAGAGCCTTCATCTGTGGCATGAGGTTGAGAAAAAAGCCGCCGACCCTTTGCTGGCTTTCTGGAAGCCTGAAGAAAAACGTGTACTGAGCATGTGCACCACGGGTTCAACATCTTCAAAACTCTCCCGTCTGTAATGCTTTGTGTGATACCAATGGATTTGTTGTACATGCAGTACAACAATAGATGTCCCTCTGCTTATCACACAGCAGAAGTGAGTAGTGAGTGTGCATTTGTGCGTGGTGGGAGGGACTCACTTGGTGCACTCCTCCAGCGACTGGACCAACATCTGTTGGAAGGTGCTAATCTCTTCAAGGTTCCCCAGAATTAGAGCCACATCTGAGCCGCTGAGCCTGGATGAAAAGTGTGGTAGTGAGAACTTGCTCAGTGACACAGAAAAGTAAGGTCAGTGGTCTTTGTTGTTTAGCCTCTGTAATTATGATCAAAATGAAAATGTCACATAACAATCCCAGCACTCTGACGTTTTTGAAGGAACCATACTTGTCGATGTTTTGAAGAGGTCGCAGGTAGTTTGTCAGGAGGCCGAGGAGGTCCTTGGAATATTCTGTCTCTGTATCTAAAATGTTCTGTAATACCTAAAACAAAAAAGGGAGCAACAAAAGCTTTATCATGTCAATGTTTCATACAATTTGGTTAGAGTTAGGGGTTACTCGATTTAGTCATCTATTAAGTACCAAAGTAAATGTGAAGAAAGAAGGAGGGACAAAAAACAGCATCACTTTCTTACCAGATTATAGTACGTTTTGCTGATTCCAGAAGTGTCAAAGCCTTTAGGGGGACTCTTGAGGGTGCCAGATTTGGGGGACACTTGTTTGTCTGTAGGGAGAAAATAATCAAATGACTTCAGGCACAAAAATCCACTCAAACCTGAACCAAAATTTAACAATACCTAGATGGAGAATTATTGCATAAAACTGATTAACAGATGGCAACACTGAAAAGTCCAGTTACACTGTGCTGTGACATTCTTGGACTTCTAAAAACATCTTCCTATCGATCTAGAGCAGGGCTGTCCAACTCCGGTCCTCGAGGGCCGCTGGCCTGCAGGTGTTAGAAGTTTCCCTGCTTCAACACACCAAATTCCGATGAAATGGATCAGTTCAAAAGCTCTCCACAAGCCTGAGAATGGCCCGCTGATGTGAATTTGGTGTGTTGAGGCAGAGAAACTTTCAGCAGCTCTCGAGGACCACCTTTGGGCACCCCTGATCCAGAGGGGGTAGCAATACAAGTCCATCCATTTATTTTGATGAGGATATCCTGTATATATGTTTAAATCATTATTTTTGTTTATGAAATACTCATTTTGTTTATCATATTTCTTTACAATAATACCACATGGCATTTTAACCCGCCATTAGAATTCAAAACAGCACACCATTCAAAGTCTTCCCCTCACTCCACCAGACTGAATGGAACAGATTATTGCTGTGTACTAGTTTGCCAGACATAGATATGACAAGTTCATTCACAAAAACAAGCACGGGCAGAATTATTTACACAATGAATCACTCCCCCACAGTCCATATTTGAAAAGAGCACAAGCGTCTGTGCATAGGAGCTTCTCGTAAAGATGTTATTAGATCGTGTTTAATCGTAGCATCCTATCATAATCTGATGAGGTCGCTGATCTTTCACATTCTCTACACCTCCCAATCAGAGACTCTGCATCTTCAAAGTTTTCACTTGTGGCACCTACCTGAGCCTTTGACATCCCGCACATAGTTGCTAGGAAACCAGCCGGTCTTGCCATTGAGCGTCCCCACCCACCAGCCGCCGTCCACCTGACGGGTCACACTGATGATGTCGCCCTTGTTGAAGGTGAGCTCATCCTCGTGGGTCTGCTGGAAGTTGAAACGTGCCTTCACCAGCACCTGTCCACTGTTTTCTGACATGTCCTTATGGTGGAGAAAGAGTGTCAAAAACAATCCATGTGCAAATGAATTTTTATTTCAATTTAAATGATCAATGTTCTGCTGATTTAAAGACAGGTTGCTTGTTTTTGTTGCTGGCCTCAATAAATCATATTTCCTATGTTTAATAGGCTGCACTGTAATTCAGGCTGATGGGTATGCGCTATACCTAAACGTACGCTAGATTTAATTTTAGACACGTCCTGTAGTGAGTGTGGATCTTACCAGACTGCGAAATTGGTTCTGCAGCAGCTTGGAGGATCGGCTCAGTGAAGGCTGCGAGGAGAGTGACTCAAACGACTTGATGCGGTGGGCGGATGAGTGTCGGGCGCACACTGAATCACTGCCCACGCCAATATCTACACGGGGATGGCACAGTATAAATAAACCATGCTGGCATCCGCCGCCAGCACACTCACACACCCACACACTCACAACTATCTGCCTTTTGTTAATTACAAAAGGAAAACACACACACAAAAATCCATGTATCTAAACTAACCTGCTGTCACTTTATTGAGCGTAACCAGACTGCTGAGAACCTTTGAGAAGTTCAGGCCCAGCAGCAGGTCACTGGCCTCGAACGGCTGTGGGTGACAGAGAGCAGATGATGAGAGGGGGAAGGCATCGGCAAATGAATTTCCCTTTTCAAAACTCATGATTTATTGCAGTGCAGCCAGACTGTGGCATCAGCTGACCCGGTGCCAGCGCTGAGCAGTCAATCAATAACTCACTACCTTTACCAGAGACAGCGAGTAAAACACAAAAACTCAGCAGACTCGCATCCATCTACTGCAGAAGCTCCAAAGAGACACAGCTTTTGTTTCATATCTTCACAGCCAAATCTTCACATCTAAAGTTGGATTCTTTTTTTTTAGCAACATTCAGACTTTTTTTTGCAAATGCATAGGCAGATGGCCTCAACCTAAATGTTTTATTTGAAAAAAGATAGCAAAGGACAGATGGATGCTATGGTTCCAGCTACTATTTATCATGTTCAATTTGCTTTTATTAGCCAAATTAGAAAAATAACTATTAAATAAATAACAGCACAAGAAATCTATCTGTGCAATACATTATGCAAGTGTCCACGGTATACAGAAAGTCTTCATGTCTTTGTCTGAAAAATAAAGACCAGTTTATTTTTAATTCATCATAATATAAACTGATACTGGGATTAATGATTTTTTTTGTGTCAAGTGGTAGCTATAAACTGAGTGTGAAAAATATTAAAAGTCACTGAGTAAAGGCAAACACATGCACAAGTCCCACCGTATCTATAACTACTACATACAAATACAACCTTTGTTTTTGTTTGTTATAGATTATCATGCGGCAATAAATAGTAAATGATCACATGAGAATGACTGAAGCACACTTGTCTCTCCTGTTCCAGGATTGCAATGTATAAATGTGCGATTCGTGAGAAAAAGCAGCAAAAACTATTATATAACTATATATAGCTATTATACAATGAATGTAGCCAGGTGCATGATGGTTACGGTTCACATATTATGATTTGAAGTAACTGGCCTCATGAAAATGGCCTTGTGTGTAACAGAAGCCAAAAAGCTGTGCGAAGACCTTTGGATCATCTTTCTGTTAGATCTTGACATTATTTCTGAATGAATTGGTTTCGCATTGCCTCCGGGACTGTTCAACCTTTGAGAAACTTTGCAAAATCACATCCATTTAATCACATAGTCTCCATTTTTTTAAAAAGAGAATAAAAAAAAAAAACTGTGACAGCCACTAGTATCCTCACCACCGTGACTGTCACTGGGCTGTCAGCTAGCATGAATGAGGGCGATTGTATCTCTTTTGATGAATGTAGCTGTCTTCTCCCTTCCTGTGTAACGGTGTCATGTGATGAGTTACTCTTGCTTCAATTACAGCGAGTACGAGTGAGATATGAGCCTCGTTCATCTTCGCTCTGATTAGGGATCTGTCCTCAGGCGAACATGTGAAAGACTGTGTTGGAGTCTGTCCGGGGAAAACAAAGCCTGTGTGTGAAAATGTTGCGTGTGTGCTCCAAACCCATGGGACTTTTTACCCTTTTATAAGCAATCAAGCAGAAGCACACTCAATTTAATCCGGAAGTAATATGACTATGAAAGCAAACTATCATGCATTTGTTTCAGTTTCTGGCATATATGCATTATAACAGTACCACTTTCCCCTATTAAAAATAGCCCAAGTTTTAACTTCTACTTGATGAAGCAGTCTTTGTAATTAGAAGTTTGGAAACCACACACTGGCCCTGTGTCACAAATATTGGTGTTTTAAGGGAAAGGGCTTTAAAAATCAGGCACAAAAAGTGCTTTCTTCTTGACACTCTGAATTAACCCAGCAGGTGCATGAGTGGACAGCTGTGGGGGGTGTATATGACCATGTTAGCGTGATAGGCCACCTTTAACTTCTCCTCACATACTTATATCTGCAGAGTCGGAGCTGTATCCACTTCTTTAGTCTCATCCCAGTGTGTTAACAACAGAACATAAAGAATTATTCATAATAAACACTTTCATTTAGGGGTAATGAGTATGACTAATGTGACAAGAACCGACTTGTTTGTTGCACCACTGCATCACAGTCAAGCAACGATCCTTCAGAGCACACCGAGACGACGGAGCAACACCCCTGAGTGACTCAACAGGCTACAACAGGGCAACAAACTGCCACACTTCATTGAAGACAGAGGAGTACTACTTCAAAGGTATTACAGCATGTAAACTGTGCTCAGTGGGCCATGGTTACACATCACTCTGCAGACCCCTTATGTCCTGAATCAAAACACAAAGAGGGAAAAAAAAGATTCGGCTGTCAGTTTTTTTTGTCAATGATTTTAAAAGAGAAGCTCTGAATTACATGAAAGGCCACCACAGTTTTCTACATCCCTGAACAGTGAAATATTTATCACTGGTCACCTGATCATCTGATCATGTGATTCAACGCCTGAAGACTAAAACCCCACGAGACATGTGACAGCTGTCCAACACTAGCATTTTAACATCTGAGAAACAGATTAGGGTTTCTAACTAATCAGCTCTCTATGAAACTTCTCTTTATTAAACCAGCCAGCGGATTTAACTGAACTGTGGGCTTGTGGGGTCACAAGAATCTGGACCATCACATTCAACTTAGACCGAAAATGAACACCTTCATATCAGGATATCAATCTCGAGTACAGAACGGGGCTGTTAATCTATTTCTATTATTCAACAAGAGGAACTGGAAGATCCAGAGGACAAAAACAAAAACAAATCTAAGTGATGATAAGGACTGTGACTGTCCTGTTAATTACGGAAGACAATAGGAAAATACAGATAAAAAATGAAGGCTCATTGAGTTATAATGATGTCATTCTACAGCCTTTAAATGAGATCAGACAGAGAAGACACAAAAAATAATCATTGAAAAATGCTACAGACACTCTGGGAGCATTATAGTCACAATCAAACCGAAAGTTTTTTTGATAGCAAACACATTCAAACAGAGCAAATGTCGGATGTCTTTAAGCCACTGATAGCTTCTTCAGTGGTGGTAGCTATCAGTGGCTGGAAAGCTATCAAAATATAAATTCGTTTGACATTAAAACCATTTTATCATTTAAATCTTGCCTCACATGGGATGTTCTGAAATATCTTCTTTTAGCTGAGTGACAGATCTCAACAAAAGCGATAAAATTTAAGAGAAAGTCAGACTCTCCATAGCCCAAAAGACCTCTTATAATGGGCAAGCAATGGCCAATAACTGTCTCCTTTGAGTATGATTGAGTGTTTTGACAAGGCTTGCTGCTTTTGAACCAGTGTTTACTCAACTTTTTTGGGGGGTTATCTGAAGAAATGTTGGTGAGACTGTGTGTTATTGTGTTACAGGTCATAGTAACCCACAAGGTTTATATAAAGCTACCTTCTTCTGTTCTAAACTGAATAATGTACGTGTGTGCATTTAGCAGACGCTTTTATACAAAGCGACTTACAAAAAGAGGGTGTAACATTTAGCTACAACACCAGTCACCCACTTACCTTACCGTGAGTGTCATATGCTAGAAAAGGATGAAACATTAAGGATTTAACATTCAACAATGACATAGATTAGCATACAAGTACCTACATTGAGTGCTATATGCAAATGGGAAATAAGTGCATCTAGAGCTTTCATGACAAGAGATACTCTGGGAGAGCTGGGTCTTCAAGGATTTCGGTCTCACAGCACAGGCTCTCATATGAGATACGAAATGTATTTGTTTTTCTAGTTCTGTTCGATGACATACTCGATGGTCATCACAAACTTAATCCTCTCTCTTCTTGACCATCTAAAAAATGGGTCTGTCAATAGGAAGGTAGATGCATGTCTAAAGGTTACACATGGGCCAGTGGGGTCATGGGAACACTGAAAATCACTTCCTGTAGACAAAAGCACGACTCAGCAGAAGCAGCTGCTCAGACACTCAAGTGCTGAGAATCTAAACTGACCAAAAGATCCAATCTGAATCTTTTTTTTAAAAAAGTCAGCCATATGAGAAGGCTTTCTGACCACACATGCAAACGCGTCATCAACGAGAAATGGGTCGGCACGGCGAAAAGCACATCTCCAGTCGGCGTGTTTGGCATGTGAGCATCCAGCGCTTTAATCTGCGGCCGCGGCCAGCCGGGGTCAGGGCCAGCGGTGCTCTGGGCTCTGCAGAAGATCATCCTTTCTTTACAGACAGTAAGCAGCAGACTGCCATGCCCCAAATTGCTGTAATCCTGCTCTGCCCGGCTCACTCCGCCAGAATGAATAAATAAAGGGTCACATACATCTGACCGCACGCACGGACAGTCCAATGCAGAGCCTGGAGAGAGCGGACTGCTGAGAGAGGAGGCAAAAAAACACTTCCTATAGAAAATGGCGAATGAAATAAAGGGGGTGGGTGGGACATGTGTGACTGGTGTCACTGAAAAAGAAAAAAATGACAAACCAGATTCTTGCAGCTATCCCTGTAGCAAACCCAAACACAACAGCACACAGGCTCCTTCCACAACAACCAGAGATGCACCTCTTTTGCTTTTAGTGCATGGCCGTTGTCCCATACCAAACAGAATCTTCCACCAACTCAGTGTGACAGCTCTGCCTGTCCCCAGCTCCACCTCCTCTTGTTCGGTGGCTGAAGGCTCTGCGGGAAGAAGCGACCCTGAGGAACACTGAGTCGCATTGTCACCCCGGGCCCGTTCAATGACCCGTCTGTGTGCAGGCATAAACAACACTCTGTCCTTAACTTGCTTAAGACTGAGACCGAGGCAGCCAAAAGCCTCCAAACGGGTTCGAGGGCGCTCGGTTTGTTGACATGTTTGAACCCAAATAATCCCGGAGGGTTATAACCACGTTAGAAAGAGACTCCGATGGCCAGGGCTGGTCCGTGTTGCCAAAATAAACCGGTCTGCGCGAGCTGCTGGTGACAATGGGGCCACGCACCGGCCCACGGACAAAGCCCTGCATCCTAATTAGGAACGGTACACATCAGCCAGCTGCTTTTAAATGCAATTAAGCACAGCAACCATGTCCCTTCCCCACCTCCCCACCCCCCAACGAATCCATTCTCCGTTTCGTTTGCTTTTTGTTTGGTTTGTTTTTCTTAAATCCGGACTGTTGAATATGGGGCTCTGGCCAACTGTACGGTCAGAGGGGAGCTTTCTGGTCCGGGCGATGGGGCTTGTTCTCGGCTGCTAACACACTCCTCCTCCTCCTCCCTCTGTCAGGGGCTCCGTCCCTTCTCCCCCGTGGACGCATTGTCTGTCGGATCCACTCGCACATGCAAAACTTCGCAGCTCTCCCGGACGCACAGGCGAGCAGAAGAGTGTCCTCAGAAAAACAAAAGAGACAAGGCCACCACACACAACCGCCACCCCCCCCCCTAAAAGAAAAACCTGAAGAAATGAAGGCGACTCACCTCGACGCGGAACGATGTGCAGCCCTTCAGAAACTCCTTTATGTTGCTCAGGCACTCGCCGTCGTTTTTCGGTTCCTGGTAAATCTGAAAGGGACGGAGACGCGGATCAGAGCCCCACTCTCTCTAATGCCTGCTTCTAACAGTGCGCTGCTGTGTAAAAACGCTGGCTTTTCGGGGGGATCTCCGGGTTCCGCAGGCTGTGCGCGCATTGGGCCTGGCGCTCCGGGAGGCTGAGCACTAACCCGCAGTAGGGAAGTGGAAGAGGCTGTTATTTGTTCGAGGGAAATGACGTTGACAAATAGGGATCCCTACTGATGCTGCTGCTGCCCATGGGACCTCTTTTTTTTCTTTTTTTTTTCTTCCTAGGGCCCTTAGACCCTATTTTTCCTTTTCGGAGCGGTTTAGAGTGCTTGGATAACTTAATCCAACTGATCAGAAAACTGAGTTATATATTCAAGTCATGCACAATCTCCCTCCAAGTCGCTGTATGAATATAAGATATGGTAATTCGGACCGATTTGGGGCGTTGTGAATGCGTGGATTTTTCTTTCTGAGGTCACAAAATCACGGTTTGGCTGAAGCAGCCACGAGTGGGTAAACCGGTTTAGGCGGAGGCAGTCATGCAGACAGCTTGATTAGATTTTTTATTCTTATGCTAAGAGCATGCAGTTGTCAAATTTACTTTCCCCAGATTTCAAAGAGCATTTGACCTATACCTGACACATGTGAAATTTGAGTGTGGAAAGCCTGAGCCCTGCAAATGTATATATAATTACAATTCATTTTCTCCTGTACTCTTGCAGGTTTCTGTGAACAAAAGCATGTGCAAAATGCATAGATGTCAATGTGAATCTACAAGAGAAGGCCAGAATTAGCTATATTTTTGGGTTCAAGACCGCCGTGCACACCCTGACCCATTTGCAAACCACCAGGCTGCCAACAGATACTACAACCCACGTCAGGCCCAGGACTTGGTTTCTGGGCCATGTCTAGCCAATAGGACACGACAGTACCTTAGACAAGCTACAACTACCAAACATAACCTGGATTACCCACAGCCGTGTTTAGTATCAAACAATTTTACCAGCTAGCATTCTCCAAAAAATGTATGTATGTTTTGGGGGCATTCACATAGATGTCACTTCCTTTTTTAATGTTTCCCACCAATTTCAGATAGCATACAGCATAACTATCCCAACAATTTGTTTTTTTAAACAACAACTTTATGGTTAATTTACTTAATTATGCTGTCATTGAAGTTGACCTCAGGAGCTCCCAAGCGGATGGGGGTCAGAACCATTATGTGAAAATGATTTATGTTATTTATTTATGTTGTTGTAATCTGTTATATGAGCAGTGGCAGAGAGCATCATGGCAGTTTATACCACTGCGCGAACTGGATGGAAAACGTTTCAGTTGTGTTGAATAAAGTGAATAAACACCCTGGGATAGAGGCCCTCTAGTAATAGGAAATTTAAAAAATGAACTTTCATGTCTATCATTATTCCAGATAAAGATATGAAGTATACTTTACAACTATTTCATACATGCATCTCGTCAAACAGTTAGCATGCATCACATAAGCTTATTTAATGTGGCGACTTCAATGGTCCAATGCAAAGAACGATGCTCTCAAGTCGGTATGAATCGCTACTTCATACCTCAAACTTCATTTAGTGAATTTAGTGAAGCTTGAAAAGACTTTAAACTTTGACCCAATGAAGAAATGCTAAAGATTCTGTCATGAAACATTTTGAAGAGAATCAAAAGAGAATCAAAGGAGAGCCGCATTTAAGTGTGCCAAAACCTTTTCCCACAGGCTTGTTTGGTCCTCAGGTTCCAAAAGTTGAAGAAGAAAGGCGATGAGGGAAAAGGAAGAGTTACTAAAGTTCATGAGTAAATGAAATGCTTAATTTCCCCTCCGCATATTTAATAAGTAACCACAGCATATACATCTCAGGAAATGGTTTAAAAATAGAATCTCTGACTGAAGCTGATCTCACTGTGAAACATGAAACATTAGATAAAAATCATTACATTTGTACTGATGAACTCAAATAGTGCTTTTTCTTTTAATGGCACCGTTAAAAAAAAAAAAGAGTTTTAGCTTTGTTTATGTTTGCATTGTGTGCTTTGCAAAAGGGCTTGCGGTTGTTATCCATAAACCCTGGAAAAAGATCATTGTAACATTTGGTGGACAATGTGAATTTATGTATTTAAAAATGGAAACAACGGACTGGTACATGCTCACATTAATGCTGAGATACTGTGGCTGTTGCCATCTTGGGTCACATAGGGTAGGAGTTGGATCTGTACCATAAACATGTTCAAATCCACAATTTAAAAGAATTACAACGGTAAAAAGAAGTGTTTAAACATGTTTTCTGCCTGCTCTGGGACAACATTTAAAGGAGATAAGTAAATGCCACTAACTGATCAAGTGAGCCGGAACTGCAAATGAATGCAAAGCGAGATGAAAAGTGAATGACATTGACATGTACAGTTTGTAAAATCTGCCAGATGAAATATTATCACATGGGTTCTGAGAATACTGCTTCCTTTTGAAAAATAAACCTCAAACAGTGACAATCTAAGATAATCTGCTTTAGTTTAAATCATCGACTTTCAACTTGTCGGGATTTTAGATACACAGTATTGGGTTTCTTTGCATTGACTCAGTTTCCTCTGTCAAATAAAACTGGGCAACATCAGTAAGTAGGGTCTGTATCACAGAAAAGTCCTAAGGATGCATGAGAAATAAAGCCAAACATGATTAGATACGAGCTTCAAAGATGCCAGTGATAGCAGATAGAGACTACAGATCCAGGTCCTCACCTCCTGAACTTTACTCCTCTGTTTCCAACCGATTAGTTTATAATGAGAGATAAGAGGTACAGCCTCCAATATGTTTTCAAGGGAACGACTACATGTGGTTTTTAGTAAACGTAAGTTTACTCAGTTTTTAGGCCACTGAATAGATTCCAGATATACCACCTGCATATGAGTAAGACATTGCAGCACCTCCATTACAAATGCAGGCTAATTTGTCCACCAGAGAGCAGTATTGATTTAACAAACTCTCAGACAACTCATGAAACTGTCATAGAATTTGATCTACAGATTGGTGCTATTTGAAAGAAATTTTAATATATATTTTTTGTCTATTGGACACAAAAACAGTTGCATGTAAGAATGAAATCCAAATATTTTTTAACTGTATGGATTACTGCGTGAGTTTTAAAGAGTAAAAACAGATGCATCTGAGGTGTGGGAGTTCTGGCCATGGGGTCAGTGTCAAGGAACCTGATCCAGTCTCTGATTCACACATGCCATTTTATAGAATCCTCCCTTTTTGTTTGAATTCACTGGTTGATGATGGTTAAAGACCAAGTGGCTGTGTTGAGGCCTTAAAAACTACATGAGTATGGCATAATAAATAATTTGATATGCCTTTAAAGGGGGCCAGCCTGGATTTAGAATACACTAATTCAGTTTATGCATGCTGCCCTTGCAGCCCCAATTGGTTTCTATGCATGCAATTATAAAAACACAGCTGAACAATGTCATACAATGGCGGAGAAAACAGAGGGAGGTGTTTGTCATTTAACAGGTGGTGCAGAGAGCCCCGGGAGGAACACTTCGCTCCAGGAAAACATTGCCTCCTTCAGGTGGTTGTCTAAATTGGCGGAGGTTGAACACTGAGACGCAAACACTGCGCTGTGTCTTTAAAAAGGGAGAGGGAGCATCTCGGTCTGTGCGCCTTTGCAGTCAATGGCGGCCCACTCTCACAAGAAGGTATGTGTACAAATAGCCCTTTAACTCTGAATGAAGCACACTCATCCGCAAGTGATGGAAAACATAAGCCTAAAAAATACCCAGTGTCAGCTTAATTAGGATCATGAGACACTGGAAACATTTTATTCGAGGCCTTCACTGTAAAGCCCATGAAGCACTACATAGGGAACTGCATCCCACACGCTTATTTCATTTTAGCAGCTTTCCCCCCTGTTCCCTTATTTAGGACAGATCAATACACAGGTCGATGGAGCGGCGTCTCTGTTTTTTGGACACAGGCAGCATATGTGTGAGCATAGGGGCTGTTGTAGTAGACAATAACAAGGGCTGCCGTGACCTACAAAAGAAATTGCCTCATGGATCAGTGGGCAAAAATAGAGGCCAGACAACGAACCCGCGTCGGTGTCACGGATGTGGCCAGCACACAGACGCGCCGACGGGGTGGGTTGTGCACGGGAGCGCGGCTGGTGCTGAGGAGGAGGAAGAGGAGGAAGAGGAGGGATGAGAAGGGGGTGTATAATGCTCTTACTTTCTCCGTGGAACCCGGGCTGAGCCGCTCCAGCAGTCTACACAAGACCACCCCATCTCTCAGCGAGCTCTGCAGAAAGGCTTCAGGATCCGAGATGGTCTTCTTCGGCGATTCGAGCACCCCGAGCGTTATCAGCCATGTAACCGTCTGTTCCGCCGAATTCATGTCCAGGCGCAGCAGATCTTCCTCGACCAACAAAAAAAAGGGCGGTGTTTTGGTATCATTAACGGCTCACAGCCCTGGTTACGCTGTCATCTGCGCGTTAGAAAGCATGAACATCATTTAATCCTTCCACAGGGGGGGGAAAAAGAAGAGGGGAAAAAAAGGATGGACAGGGTGAGACGGGGAAGCTGCGGGAGGCTCTCTACGTCGGCTGGATGCGGATGATGACGACTGGCTGTTGGGAATTGAGCTAGTCTGGTTTCCTCCCTCGAACGGTCTGTTTTCCGCCTGTCTAAGCAGGGAAGCTGTCAAGTGCGGCTCGCCGTGATGCGTTGAGGCAGCGGACTGCATACATGCGCATCGCAGCCGCCAGACGCTCGTCTATTGGATGACATCAGAGAAGAGGGACAAGCCGGTCCAACCAGTTGTTGGTGCACTTCGGCGTGTCATGAATAGGCTTTCACTGAGCGGCTTTGCATATCCTGCTCTTTTATCCGTTTATTCTAACCACGCCACAGGCTCGCCGTTGTTATCTTCGGTGGGCTGGATTTTTTTGTGGCCAGGCTTCAACTTGAAAGGGGAAGCAGCTGAGCAGACATTTCTCTGAGCCTTATTTAGAGACAGAAGTAGTGCATCCTTTAACCTATTCCAGCATGTTTTCTTTTCCAAGAGCAGTTGAAGCCGTTATGAATTGTGTTTTTGTTCTGTTCTTCCCTCAGAAAACACTAAAGATGAGCCCTTTAGGGTATTTGTCATTCAAATAAAGGAACAAAAGGGCAAAGAAAATACAACTGACCTCTGACATGTGTTATTTGCCATTCTCTGGTCCTAATATATGCATTCACAACTTTATGTTTGAACACCACAGCAATCTGAATCTTTTGAAAGAAGGCCGCCTGATTAGAATTCCAACAAAGATTAACAGGAAGATACATTGATATGACAAAGTTATTCTTTTGTTGGTTCTAAAATATTTTGTACCATAATTGGAAGGTTTGCTGTGGGGATTTAAGATACACTAAATCTAAAGGTTTCACGGGCCAGTTAAATGGCAGTGTGTGTCTTTTCATGGTTCATATGATTCAACAGACAGAGACACTTAATGTTCACAAAGCGATTAATGACGGGTAAAAATCATATAAAAAGGAGATATTAAATGGCAGGATGTGAACTGATTGCACAGGAACACTAAAAGACGTGACTGGCTAAAACCAAAAGCAATTAAAAACACATGTGCACGACTTGTAGGTGTTTTGAAATGTGGGACTCTTTAACAATGCCATGTGCTTCACCATAATTCAGATGGGAAAAAATGAGAGCATCACTTCTCACTCTGGCCACTAGGTAGAGCTCCAATTTGCTGTAATCTATAGCCACGGACCTGTATGGATGTTGCTGAAGATGTGAGACATGGAAGTAATGTCTGACATTGTTACAAATAAGCAACATGCATCCACGTCAAAATACTAGTGGGGATTGTTTTAGTATCACAATTTAGAATTTAACATGAAATAAATGTATATATGTACATATATATTTTCTTTCTTTTGTATGTGTCTGTGATTTCAAAGATAGTCAACACCTGACATTGCAAAGAGTGTAACCAATTCATCTACATTTCACGGCCCACCTGCAGGAATCTGGAAATCCCACATCACGTCCATGGCAACCAAATCAAGCAGCAGGGACCGACAGCTCTCAGCTCAGAGAGCTCACTTCGGCTGTCCTCACACCTCTCGGCGTCTTTTCCCCTCACTTTGCATGTGGGCAAGCGTCAGAAGAGCGTTGTCAAGATGGCTGACTCTTGAGGCCAGCCATGATCTAAACAGGCCGCGTCGAGGGATGCTGTTGTGCCTTTGAGGTCCTGTCGCCAGGGGTCTGTAACTATGGGTGCTACCGTGTGGCTGTGGAGGCTGGCACTAGGCGTTTCGTACTCTCTTCCCACTTCATCTTTACAGCTTTACCTCTGGTCCACAGAGGAAAGACGGTTTAAGACATGTCAGACATTAGAGAAAAGGGCAGGCAGCACACAGTCAATGGTTACTTCCTCATTTGAGATTAGCAATAGGCCTTATGTAAAAATGACACATGAGGCATTGATAGCAGAGGAGTCGGTTGCTGAGGAGAAGTCATGCACAGTTAAATACAGCCAAAAGATACCTGAGGTCTGGCACAATTCCTGTCTATCAAACAGTGCCTAAGATCATGTGCTCCTTCACAAAGATATCAAATCTACCAAAAGAATTGCAGACATGAATGGAAATAGACCTTTTTCCTCTGTCTCTGTTAGCAGCATTGCCCAGATCAAATCATTTTTCACTCCATCAACAAATGAAACTCAACAGTGTCACTTCTCTGGGACTGCCCCCGTGCTCAGTCTCACACAGCTGCCACAAACAAATGAGGGCTGCTGTGGCGACATAACCACATTCCACATTTATTAGACAAAAATGCGCCCTGTCTCCTTCTTCCTAAAGAGCAAGCTGCCATTAAAACCTCTCACCAATGCCACCAAAGCTCTGTTTAGGATCCGTTATTATTTATTGTCCATTCGGCCCTTTCAATTTATCTTCCTCTCAGAACTGTCTGAGTCAAGAAGATAGCTCATATTTTAATCCACAAGGCAAAGTGTCTACTGCTGTCAAAATTTGACAGAACGGAGTGCTTTAAGCAGAATAATGGATGGAACAAACAAGTACACAATGCCCAAAGATGTCCAAAAAGAAAGATGGTCATTTCTAAGGAGGGCATATATGATTCCTGCTGCTCAGTGGTGCTTCTTTGAATCAAATAGTGTGTCAGAAAGCACAAGACTTGGTGAAAGTCTGAAGATCAGGTAGGGCAAATTTGCATCAAGCAGAATGATCCATCTCTAACATAGTCTGTAGGATCTGCAGAAATTTGGCTTGAACAGATTTTGGTTGATTGTTCGACCTACAGAATCGTTTTCACTCCATATGATGCATTTTAAGTCACTTTTCATGGTAGAGCTTTAACTTGTATTTTTGGATACATTTACAAATGGGCTCTAGATTTCCTTTTTAAGCGGTTTTATTGTGTCATGTTGCTGAACAGGTCGATGGGGAAACATTTCGTTTGGTTTGCTGTAAGTATAAGAAATATAATCTAAACATTTCTTCTTCATTGAAAAAAAAAAACTAGGAGACTTTTTTACTCCTCAGTAAACGTTTGCAAGTTTGTGTCAAATACCGGTGTGAACGCCCCCTGAACGTCCGCGTGGAGGCTACTCAGGTGGCACGAGGTGAGAAACGTTGAATCGTCGGTATGCTCAGTTTGGTTATCACCAGAGTCGTGATCCCCACGCTGGAGCTGCGCGTGTGTCATCTCTGACGTTGGCAGCCCGCCTACACCCCCCTCCGTGTCCGTCAGAGACGGAGAGAGAGAGCCGGAGCCACCCGCCCGCCGGACGGACGGACGGAGGATCCTCTGACGCTGCGTCACGATGAAGGAGGCGACGTTGTCACCATCGCGCGTCCTCACTGGCATGGACACCGGAGGAGAGCACTGACCGCCGGGGAAACATGCCGACCATTCTCGGTGACAAAGGGAAACTTTCCGCTGTATGCCTTTTGCTCCGATGCGCATATTCTCAGGTGAGGGGATGGATGGAATGCAGCTTCTTCTTTTTTAATGAAAAGGAGTCGTGAGAGGTGATAGTTGTGTGAATATGTTCCTTGGATGGCTCAGAAACTAGACTTTTCAGTGAGTGTTGTGTTTGGATCAGATTCGTGCGTTTTTAAAGTAAATTTCAACGGGAAAACCCCTTTGGTGTACAGAGAAAAATATTTGACGCTTATGGATGAGCCTTTTACAGGAATGGTGATGCCAAATTATGGCAAATTGTGCTTTAGTCTTCAAAAATACTTCCATTTTACACGTAGTGTAAAGAATAACATTCAATTGAAGATAACTTAAGACAAATACTTTAAGAATGCAACAGCTGCTGTTATGGATCCATGCTGCGTTTTGCAGGTGTTATGATCGGTTGTGGTTTGTTTGGCCCCAGGAGGGGGTTGAGTCATTTGGGTATTGCACCAGAGTTGTAGCCCGGGGTGCTTGTGGGTAAGGACGTGTGAAACACATTGCACTTGATAATAGTGACACTAATATGGAGACTGTAGATGTAAACCGAGCAGGAAGGCAAGGCTACTTGTACAGAGTCACAGAGAGCCAAAACGCTGCCGGCTGTGTTTATGTTTTTATTTTTTTCTGAGCTCATGGCCTCATAACAGATTTGTGGTTTAAATATTCTGACTTCTCACACACTTTCTTCCCCAATGTACAAAAGATTGTCTCTAAAAAAGATGCACATCTATCCTCACAGGCTGAAATCTACAGACATGCTTACTGTTGCAGAGTTTGGGCTAAAGAAAGGTACAAAGAAATAATAAGAAAATCACCAGTCATCCAAAATTATTATAAAATCACCAAAATAAAAACCTGTGTTAAGTAAAACTGGGATAGTGTCTGCAACCAAAAAGTAATGCAATATGATGGCGTTGTCCAGCAAATTAGATGAAAAACTACATAATGATTACTGGACCGGATTATCATCATATAGAATTGCAATTATGCAAAGGACAAAAGAACTCACACTGTAGAACTGGTTCCACAGTAAGGCTAATTTAAAAACTTTTTTCTTTTAGTTTGAGAGTCATGGTTGCTAGGTTTCATAGTGAAAGTTGTCTGCATCCGGCTGACGCTCCTCCACAGTGATTTTGAAGATGAGTCATGAACGTACTTCAAGGTCTTCTCACCACTCGCAATTACAGTTCGTGGGTGAGACTGTAAGGGTCACAGTATAAGACTCAGTTGTGTCTGCACAAGACAGCTGCCGGGAGGAGAAATGCAATGGGTGATTTTTCTTTTTGTAACTGCGTATCCGACAAAAAAAAGTGACCACTTTGTCTACTTACTTCGCTTCTGCGTGAGCCTGTCACGGTTTCTCATCATGACCATCATTGTGCATCTTAAATTTGCATCAGAAAGTTGCTCTCAAGTGTCACAAGGCTGCATGCTAGCTGCTTTCTGTCACTTCCTGTGGCGCGCAGCATTTTTTAAATATCTGTCCTTGGTTTTGTGCAGGTAACAAGAACTCACATCAACCGGTGTGCCAAAGATATTTTTGAGGTAAGGTGTTTTTTCAGTTTTATTGTGTTTTTCCTTTTTTTCTAAAAAATAAATTATGGTTAAAACAGTTTTCCCAACAAAAACAAGAAACTAAATGCTCTACCTAAGCTCTTCATCTCATGATTAAGGTTTTATCACTTTTAAGATCAGCTTTATTCAATGATTTTTTTTCAGAATATTAGTCATTTTATTAACACACTCAGTTGACTAATAGCATAATGACTCAGAGGAGGAAACTCAAGCAGCACCTCTGAGGTGGCTTCAACTAACGGTTATGTGCATCAGTTGATCTATTGCTCCAAAAAAAGTAAAATATCCTCGTTTGACCAAATTTCCCTTTTTCTCTTTTGGAATTAGAAATTAAATAAACCTTTAAGGGGAAAGTATGGTTCACATTTTTAAATACTGACACTCTGAACTGAACTGAAAATGGTTGCAAAGTGCATCAGAGCAAGCACAATGAATTCGAATAGATATTCTAGAGAGATAGCAGCTCATGATGCTCCATCTGGGAAAGCTTGTTGTTGTTGGAGACGGAAAGGGGTGAGGGCTGGTGCTGTGTCCTTGGTGACTGAGGAAGGAGAAATAATGAAGTGAAAGGATGAGCAGAGAGAGGAAACTCTTTCCCTCCAGGGCGCACCGTTGAGTGGGTGGGAAGAGGAAGGTGGGAGGTGGAGGAGGGAAATATTGGAGACATCTGCCAGGTTCACAAAAATCCTATGAGCATATTTCAGTGAATGAATGCCCTCACTTCAGATTAACCTTGGAGTTTGATATTGGTGCAAATGCATGTTTTAATCCACTTCTATTATCTGTATGAAAAGTGAAGTGTGTAAACATTGGTGTTTAGCCTCACCGAAAAAGTACAACATGATATTTTTAGGCGGCTTACGCTGATCCAGTCTAGTTCGCTCCAGTTTTACAGTATGCTAAGCTAAGCCAACGGGCTGCTGGCTGTGACCTTGTAGGCTACACAACAGATATGATGAGTGGGGTAACAATCATCTTATGTAACACTCAGTAAGAAAGTTTTCAAAAAGACGCCTGATTACAAAAATGTCAACTGTTTCGTTTATGATAACAGCAGTTGTTTCCGTCCATCTTCATAATCCTGACTTTATGCAGAATCAGCTCAGGCTCAAAAAGGTAAATGAGAGGTTAGAATTACAGCAGCATCCATGAGGTCTGGTTTGTTTGAGTACGACCTCAGGCAATCAAATCAGAAGAGATTATAATCAGAGCAGGAGCGATGGTGCTGCTCTGAGGATGCAAGGCTCTCTCCGTTGTTTCCTCCTCCCTCTAGAGCAATTTGAAGAGACCACGAACTAATAAATGAGGGACATTTTCTCAAATTTCAGGTGCACCATTGGGTGTTCATCAAAAGCTGTCACAATTTGCAGTGCGGCATGCAGAGACACGTACACTCACACCACCTTATTTGTGAGTGGTGACCCACTATAGCTGATAATATCGCACATGCCCTGCTTTAGTTTATGGCAACCCAAAGATTAGTTCTGACATCGTTCCATGGGATCTTCCATTCTCCCAGTTTGAGGGTAATCTCCTCAAGTGCTCTGATTATCTACAGATATACATAATCTTCTCTAATACTGAGGATTATGAAGTAAGAAATATGAACATTACCAGAAATATAGCTTTATCCTGTTGTTCACACAGACCTCAGCAACTGTGACTAGTCCACTTGACATGCTGTCTTCACTTAGTAGTCTCTGCTTCAAAGAGAATTACATTTGTAATGGTATTATTAGCTGTTTTTTTAGTCCAGTTTCATAACAAAACAATATACAGTTAAAAAATTTGTGGAGCACAATCCAATCCACAGTTTACAATGTCAATATCAGCAGATTTAAGCACAATCGATGAGAATATTATGTATCTATTCCTATTAAATATGTACTTTACTACCCATTGCTATGTATTTTCTAATCTTAAAGACATCCTATTCAATGTCCCTCCGCTTTCACCGAGAGTCATGTAGAAAAGCAGAAAACAATGGAAAACATGTTGGACACATTATAAAACACACTAAAAGAACACTGTAAGAAAGTAAATGAACATTGTCTAACCATAACACACAGGAGGATGTGGCAGGTGAACAATGTTATAGTGGAGCGGTACGAGACACAATGTTGTGTTCAGATAAATGAAACACAAGCTATGCACAATTACGCTCTGTGTTCCCATATAGTCGAAAGTAACTGTGACTACAGTCAATTTCTTTATCCTTTTTGTGCAGTTTCAGTCATTTTTGCTTTCGACCTATGTGGCTGTCACAAAGCAAATTCGAGAGGCACTCCTAAATGATCTCTTCTTGGATATGGATATGGAAATGAGTCACCAGCACCAAAGCACAAAATAACATAGAGTAAAACGGACGGAAAAAAGGCAAACGTTTAATTGAAGTCTTTAAATCCTATGCCTGACAGAGTTGTGTGAAAAAATCACAGTGAACGTTAGTTATAACTGAGATGTTATGACCATTTGGGATATATGACAACTTGAATTTGCAACACTGTGCTATGAATCAGCCACTTCTTATCAGCCATTTTAATGGTTAACAACCTCCCATCAGTGACTCAGACAACCTACACTGAGGGGATAAAAGCAGTATTTCCTGTTTCTATTTGTGACTGGTGTGTAGATTTCCTGCTCTAATATTTGGTCTATTGGAAGAGGAAATATTTACATAGGCTTTACAGTAATATGTCGAGCTCTGCTCAGTGTGTGATTTGTTGAATGTGAAAGAAGACGAGCCGCTGTTTCATTCACCCATGCACAGTGACTGATCCCAGCCACCTCAAGCATGCCATACACGTCACTCAGCTCCGCACGAAAAGACAAACCCCTTTCTCATCCACGCACACCATCACTGGTGGGGTGGAGAGTTGCTCACAATCAGAGTCAGCTGTGTGTATATGGCTGAGAAATGTTAAACCTTAATTAAAGAAAAGTTGTGAATACAAAGTCAGCATGTCTGTGCAAGTTCTTCAGTCAGAATGAAATAAAAACGCCTTTTACCATTTCTGTTACGCAGGACATGACTCAGTCCTGGACATCCCAGCAAGCCTTAGGGGGTGACCAGGCTCAGCGGATCCTCTATAACTCCAAGGTTTGTGTTTGTTTTTGTTGTTACATATAAACTTATTTTTACCTCAGAAGAAAGTACAGATCTTTTTTATGTAGCTCACTTTAAATATATTCAAGAGGCTCAGTAAGCACTTCTATAATAATGATGTACATGCATTATAGGTAACATCTGTTAAGGATTTTAGTGCGGTGAGCAGTAAACTTATTGCCTTACTTGTTTAGATGTAAGAAAAAGCTTTGACGTTCACTCCTTTATTTCTCATTAGACTTGAGGTAAATCATCCCAGTGTCATAGCTCTAAGCATTGTAGAGAGAAAGGGTGTTTTCCTTCAATTCTTAGGTTTTGATATATAAAAGATATGTCTACTATATGATAAATCAGATTTTTTTAAAAAGATATCTAGTTTCTACCATGTCATATCAACACATCATATATTCCACTGCGTCATTGTTTGTTTAACACAAATATGCCAAACTGCAGTTGGGGTATGTGGAAAAGTGAGTGCATCCCATAATTCAACAGCTTGTTAAACCAGCTTTCGAACATTTAGTATCTGTCTTTTTGAAGTCATCAGTCTCCCACCCCTGTTTGGATTAGCTATGGACTACCCTTTACAAAGTATGTGTCAGTTTGAGGCTCATGGGTGCTCGTTTTATACACAGCTCTCTGAAGTTCCCACTCCAACATTTCAATCATGTTGAGAGGATCTTCTTCTTCAGTCTTTCTGTGGGATTAACTGTTTTTAAGATGCTTGATCTGTTGCACTATTCAGTTTAAGCCATTTAAACAGATCGCCCCACATTTGACTCGAGAATACTTTGAGCTCAGTGACAGAGAGGCGGCCAGGTTCTGTGTCTGTAGAATTAGCCCAAAACCATCAGCTCTACATTACTAAACGTTGGAGTCTGTATGAAGTGCTTGTTTGGTTTGCTTTGTTAGACTTTTTCCAAATAGGGCTGTGTATACAACCCAAAGTCTCCACTTTGGTTTTCCCTTTTCAATTGAGATTGCTTCAGAAGTCATTCACTTACTTCAAATGTAACTTTGCTCGAGGCCATACTTCATTGGACATTTCAATTTATACTGTCATAAACATTCCCTTTAAAACTTGGAAGATCTTGCATCTCATTTCTAAATATACTTTCTCCAAGGTTAATGATGTAACTTAAGTGATTTAGAATTGACTTTGCACCCCTTCTTAGATTGAAACGGTTGCTTCTCCCAGATCGTTGCTGATGTGTTTCTTCCTTGGCATTTCGTTCATAGATAGCTTTAAGCTATAGACTTGTAAACTGACAAAGCTTCTGCTTTTATTGTAGTGGTCAAATTGATTGAGGATCGGTTTATGAGGTTTATTTAATTAGCACATGGCTGTTCAATCTAAAGCCTTATGAGCACTGGATATATCTTTTTTTTATCATGTCCTAATTTCTGAAACCTTAGAACTGAATTAGACTTAACTCTCTTTTTTAGCACACTGGTCATTATGTTAACTGTAAAAGTACACTTTATGTTTCCTCATTACTCAGAACAGGGGTAGCACTAAGACATTAAAGAGAAACAGTGCTAAAATCTCCACTTGTGGTAGCCAAGAGGTAACCCGATAGTGTTAAGAAGACTGGTCATTTAGTCATGCTAACAAATGAGATATACCAGTAAAATAATGAAAGACAAAGTGAATTCTTAGTCCTTGTAAAATCATTTGTCAACAGTTTAATTTGTCATCTAAACACTGAACTGAAGGCACAGTATATATGCAAATGCTTCAACTGAGAATGAAGATCTTTCTCATAACGTATGTGTCCTTTTTGCAGGATGCAAGACATTCATCTGCACAGCACAGGCAAAGTATGTCCTTTGTGAGTTATATGTTTTCTCGGGTAGGTTTACAAGCAGTTTTCTGTAATGGTTTGTCATCTTTTTCAGGTCGCAGCGAAGCTCAGCCAAGAATGACCCGTCACCCTCAGGTGGCACCTCACAAATCGTAAGTGGGATCTGAAGAAACGTGATCCACCGAGGGTCACCTAACTCAAACCAACACGTATAGCAAAACAGAAATCACACGCCTTTGTCTGTTCCTCTCTTTTAGAAACATTTTAAAGTAACTCTTTATCTTAACAGCCACAAGGAAAGGCATAAGTGATAGAGAGAGGGCATGTGAAGGCAAGTAAAAGCACTGAGAGGACCAGCTAACAATGTTTCAGGTTTTAGGTCGGGTCAAAGGTCCCTTAACATTCCTGAAAGCTGTCAACGGAGACCAATGTGCTCCTGTTTGTTAACATTTTACATCCTCTTTTTAATGTGAAACACATGTTCTGTGGTGCGCGTCAGCTTCATGCTCCACACTATTTCACATACTTTTTTACAGGTTTTTTCACTTAACTTGTCAAAAACATTTGATTCATTCATTCATTCAAACTGTATTTATACTCAAGATCATTAAGGGGCAGCCCTCCTTTTCTGGGACACAGGCGTAATTATGTTGATAAAGAGAAACTAAAACAAGAACCAACAGAGGTATGCAGACATTTTTTGAGTTTGATCATTAAACAAGTTTTTTTTTCAAAGTTGTAGAAAAGTAATATAAAAAGTCAAGATAAATAAAGGACATTTACCAAAATACATCGCTTTGAAACACATATTCATTCCAGTTCAAGGAATCTGGCACAATGATATTGAAAGCATACTGAATTATTAGACCTAAGTGATCGAATTTAGCCTTTTTTTCTATCAAAAAATCCAATTCTGTTTAATTGATTTGAAATGACTGGTGAGCATCACATCTCATTTTAATCCAAACCATGCTGACTTGTGCCGCGAGTGCCAAGCACAGCAAGCATCATGCTGGAGTTAGAGCTCATCTTTCACTCAAAATCTCTCACAGATCTCCCAGAAATTATCTCAAATGTGAGCAAACCCCTTGCAGAAATAGTCCAAAACAAAGTATCTGAACATTCTTTTGAAAATCCCTTGTGTTTACGTGTAAAAACAACTCATGGCGAGTGTGTTATTTTACCCCACTTTGCATAGATACTGCTTCTTAACTGCCTGCAAAGACCTGGATGTTATCCTGGCTTACCGTCACCGTAGTCATGGATTTGCATAATAGTCGGCACATGGCTGGTTTGACGTACCCAGAATTTTGCCATTTTTTACCACACAAAGAGGGCCTAAAGGGGAGACCGTAGAGAGTGAAAAGCTCAAAAGGAATGTTTCAGACAGAAGGACACGTACAGTTGCTTTGCCAATGTAAAGTTTACAGATGTTCTATTGGCTGTCTTTCACGAGAAAACAATTTAGTGGAGGTCTTAAATAAGACAATGGACACATAAGAGACCATAGCACAATTCTTAAAGTGTATCATGTTGAGTTAAAATAAGTTTTTTTATCAACAGAATATTTTTGAATAGTTTTTTCCACAAGTCTCCAACAGTGATATTTGCCTATTTTACAACTAGGTGGTTGATTTTGTGATCATTTCATTACAGGATGCTTGCTGATGATCTTAAACTAAGCAGTGATGATGATGACACTCAAAGGGTAGGTGACACTTGCCCCCCTTTATTTTCAAGTGTGTTTTGACTTGCTAAGCATGATCAGATGCTTTCAGGGCCCATATGATCTCTGCTTTTATGCCCATGTTTAAGCTTATGGAGGATTTAACACGTGATGTAGCAAGTTGTTCTCTTTGTAATTGCAGTGGATATTAAATTTCTGTGTTTTTTCTCCTTAAAGGCCATTCATGAATCAGCGTCCTGGGACAGACATGGGTAATTGCTTTGTGGATATGATCCGTGGAAGTTTTATGTGTTTATGGCTTGGGGGGGAAAAAAAAAAAGTCAACTGTGTTAATAATGTTGTGCCAAGCGGCCGTGTGCCTCCTCTGACCCCTCTCTGATGTTTGCACCTTTGTTGACTGACAGCGTGTCAGCACGGCGAGCGCACACACATGGCAGGCGGGTGAGACATTCCAGCTCAGACTCGTCCGGCTCAGACTCCTCTGCAGTGTCGGGCAGCAGCAGCCTGCAGTCCCAGAGCCCGAGCCCGAGCCCGGAAGTCCCGCCGGATCCTCCATCGCCTGCCGACACGCAGCCACAGTGCCACAGCAAGGAGGTACCAAAGGCTGACACCGCCGCCGCCGCCGCCCCCGCCAACGCTTTCTGTCGTATCCTCGCTGCCTGAGCCTGTCCTCCTCTGTTTGTGTGCCCTCGGATGAAGCCTCCGCAGGGAGTGGCTGCCTCCAGGCAGTTGATGGCAGGTGTGGGGAGGGAGAGAGGAATGAAGAATGTATGTGAGTTGGAGGGAAAAGACAGGGGAGGGGGTTGAGGGGGAGGTGAAGCTTTGGGAATTAGTGGCTCTGTGTCATGTCAACAGGGCTGAGTGTTCAAGGAAAGCCCTCAGGTGGTGGAAGTCATCAAAAAGTTCATTTTGAAAACTAGACCTGTTCAA
The DNA here is from genome assembly GCA_013363375.1 of Menidia beryllina. NCBI lineage: Eukaryota > Metazoa > Chordata > Actinopteri > Atheriniformes > Atherinopsidae > Menidia > Menidia beryllina. Next base: position 2,153,093 of record JABUIW010000214.1, read on the forward strand.
AGCGTCAGCGCACAGGAGGACGTGGGACAGTTGGCTTTTATTATCTCAACCAATACTCAAGAGTTTAGGTGCCAGCCACAGGAGTCATGATGGGTTTGCAGCGGTCCGGGGCATTGTGGGGGTTGAGACGTGGGCTATGTGTGCGATGAAGGGGGAAACCCACTCCTCTTTTATGAATGGAGGGCCCTGTGCAGCAGCAGACTGTGTTACTACACATGCGCTATGCTTCGGGCCCCTATAGAGTGGGAGGGAGGGTGTGCACCATGTGTTCTTCATTTACGTGGAGTGTTTGTGTGTCTCCCAGGGAAAAGAGAAGGGGTTGGAGTTGTGGAAGCAGCAAATCCAGATTCCCAGGTAGTGAGGAAAAAAAGGGAGGGACAGAGGAAAGGAAGGGAGGGCAGTTGAGACGGTACAAGAGGTTTAGTGTCTTCTCTGGAAAGAGGGTGAGGAATTGGGGGAGGAGGGCGAAGGGTTAGAGAGTTTGGGTGGTGCTTGGGGGTGTCAGTGTTTGACTTGAGGAGTAGAGATTTAATTTAGCTCCTGGTCAGACAGGAAAAGAGACACGTTTTAAAGGGAAAGACATTTGCTGCCCGGAGGTGAGTTTAATATGAATTTCAACAGATTCTTCAGTTTTCTAGTTTTACTCTGATGCTGGTGGTTTATTAGCGAGTTGTTATGCAAAAATTAGGCGATTTAATCAACACAACTGAATGGAGGTTAGCTGTACAACCAGCACAGATTTTAAATAAGGACACAGTAAAGAGGACAGGGATGGGTATAGTTGTTATTGAACATGAGCTTTTAGAAGTAAGAGTCATAATCTCAATTTATAAATCATAATCTCAAAGTCTAGGCATTGAGGAACGTGTTTAATGATGTGACTGTTGCGGTTTTTAGGTTGTTTTATTAGAACCTGAGGTTGTGTGGTTGGAACATTTTTGTGCAAGATGACTGTCATTTAGTGGTAATTCTTTATTTGTAATTATTTATCACTTTCAATAGTTTTACTTTGTATTTGTTTTTGTTTTTTTTGTGTTTTGTATTTTTGTATTTTGTTAATATTAAGTCATTTGTGCAGATGGAACACAGTAGATAGAATTGAAATCTAACACTTTTGAAAGTGCCAGCAAAAACTTTAAAACATAGAGCAATACTACTATATTAAAACACAGGATGTTCCCATTGGCACCTCTAAGAGATTGAAAAGAATAAAGAGTAAACTACAGACTTAAGAAAACGATACAAAAAGATGATGAAAAAATAAATGTCAAAACCAGAAAAATGATTAAAAAAATGTAAATATCTTTGAATCTTTGTACAACAATAATTAATATATGAAGGAAGAAAATCGTATTTCCGCCTTAAGAGAACTCTTAACTGGTAAGGCTAAAAATAGTTTTATTGCATGTTATTCTGTACTAAGTATACTTATCTTTGTTATTATTATTTGTAGTGGTAGTAGTCATACATGTTATATTAGCAGTATTTTGATTAAATTTAGTTTAATTTATGTTGCACCAAATCACAATGTCAGCTCATGACACCTCAAATATGCAGTCCAATTTAGGCCACTTGCAAGCCACTTTATTTTATTACCACCGCTATGCAGTTAAAATGAGTTTATTAAATTCCAGAATAGTAAAATTACCACAGAACCAATTAAAAAGCTTTTAGCTGGAATAATTGGATTTGCACCAATTTCGTAGAAGTAACGTTATATTTACACAACCACACTGTTCTGTTTTTAACCAGGAACAGTTCTTTGTATTAGGACATGGAATATAAACTTATCTATTCCTAACCATGTTTTAAAATCATATAAATACAGCTTCAGTTGTACAAAAACCCACTTTCACTGGAAAGTAATACCACACGAGAGCTACAGCTATAAAATGCAATCTGTCTTTGCATCAATAAAAAATAAACCATTTGTAGCCATATAATAGAATTTTTTTTTGTATAGTGTTCCACCACTCCATGCTTATCAGCTTCACTATCAGCACGGATGCAGTTTATATATATTTCTAATGTTTTGTCTTTTTTCTCCCTTTTTCTGTGGGTTAAGACTGATCACCCCTCTTCCACCCAGTGGCAGTTAGATAAATGGCTGAAGAAGTCCAGGAAAAAGTCTGCCAACACTGAACAAGATCCCTCCCAGGACATTCCAGGGCGTCAGGCGTCCCCCCACACCCAGCGAGCCCCATCACCAGCCAGATCATGGGACAGCAATCAGGAGTACAGCCCGAGCCAGAGTCCGATCCCTGACCCACAGTTCAGTTACAGTCACAGCAACAGCCCTCTGCCTAGCCCTGGTTACAGCTTCTGCCCAAGCCCCAGCCCCTTTCCCAGCACCTGTCCAAGTCCTAGCCCTAGTCCAAAGCTCGGCCTAATTCCAAGCCCGGCTTCAAGTGTTTGTCCCAGTCCATTTGGGAGCCCAGGAGCCAGTCGCAGCCCTAGTCCCATATCTAGAGATCCTCCAAGAAGTCCGAGTCCAACTGTTCCTGCTCCCTCCAGAGTGAGTCGCTACCCTGAGGATCAGGGTAAGAACTTGCCACATCCTAGACAAACAACAACCCCCCACAGGACAAAAATTAGGCCATGGATTGCTCCGTTGCCTGCCACCAGCACAAAGAGCAAGACCACAAGTAATGGTCATTATCAGCACAGGCCCAAGACTCACCACACACCAGACCAAGAGCACGGTCAAAGCAAGTCCAAAGCTCCTGCTGTGTTAACATCTAATCAGAGTCACAGTCACAGGTCCAGACACAAATCCACATCCTATCCAACTTCAAAACAGGTTTCCGAGACTTCCAAATCGAAAAATTCGTCACATTTTGAGCACGTCCTCGATAGCAGATCCAACCATAAGAGTTCACATCATAGCCCCACGAAAACAAAGCACACACTCCCCACGAGTCATGAAACCGTCACTGGCCACGGTTCTCACTCCCAGTCTGTCTCTAAAGTCGCAAGCAATTCCAGTTCCGGATCAAGCTCTAAGCCCGGGCCTGTCTTAAAACATCGGTCCGGGACGTGGGAGGCTCCAGCCCCGAACCCTGCCCATGTTAATCACTGCAAAACTTCACAGAGAAAGCCCCAACTTAAGGCAAACGAGGTGCAACAGAGAGATCATCCGGCCCAGTCGGAGGGGAGAAAACACGAAAGGAATAAGGACAGAGGCCGTGAAAAACAACAGGGGAGACACGAAAGAAAGGAAAAAAGGAGGCTGGCGGAGGAGCAACTACTGAGACGTCCCTGGATCCAAAGCTCGGCCGACGAAGAGGAGGAGGAAGAGGAGCAGGAGGGACCGACAGGGCAGCAGGCGGACAGGGAGGAAACAGAAAGGAAGGACGACCGGAGGAAGAGGGAGAAACCACAAGAATGGCAAACGCCGCCGGCCAAACACAGAGCTCCGACCGACTCCAGGCGGCACCACCTCAGTGAGGACGCTCGCAGGAGAGCAGAACAAGGAGGGAGAGGCGAGCGCCGAGAGCCATCAGTCCCATCACCCAGTCCGTCTTCACGGTCCCCGACTCCTCGAAGGCCATCCTCGACCTCTTCCTGCTCCTCCTCCTCCTCCTCGTCCTCCTCCTCTTCATCCTCCTCAAATTCCGACTCAGAATCGGATTCTCAGGCTCCGGTCGCCAAAGTTCCAGCAGACTCCACCTCTCACAGGAGACCCATCAAAAAGTGTCAGCGGGGCCCAGGTAGGCCCGAAGGCCTCAGGCCTCAGGCGGTGCATCCCAGGGGCTCCGGCTCAGCTAATCCTGGTGAGGGGAAGCAGGGCGAAGCCAAGCAGAAACTCTACACCTTGGTCCCCTTTGGGCGAGGTAACAAGACAGCTCCCGCCTCCCAGCGAGGGCTGAGAAATCTGGTGGTTCACATAGACCTCTGTCTGCTCAAGCGGGTTCCCGACAGCGCCACGGATCCGCCCGCGAAAAAAACCTCCTCTTCCCTGTCCTCCTCATCAACTAAGGACAAGCCAAAAGAGGTTATGAAGCACACGCACGTCCCCGAAACGCCAGTGACCGACGGCAAAAGGAAACGCAAGGTAGGCACAGAGCGCTCTTTACTTTCCTCCCGCGTTGAAGTTGATGCGCAGCTGTAGAGGTTTTCAGGCAGACATAAGACAGATTTTTTATGTCCTGTCCTAAGTCCTGTTCTTAGAAATCTTTGTTTGATCATGTGTGACTAGTTGGAGAATGGTGTGTCGCACAGAGAGAGCAAGAGGAGCCTTTCGTTTTCAAATGACCTCTCAGGGAACACAGAATCCGCATCCCTAACTGCCGAGAACTTTGTAACCGAGACGACACACAACGGGTAAGAACTGCCGCACATTTCGGCTCATTGTCTGGCATTTTGGCGAACGCACTTAGAATCAGGCTTAGTCGGAGTTGACATTGGTGCAACAATGGGGTGCGTGCCATTGCAGGTACTTGGAGGATTACCTGGACAAGAGGCCGGTGTCTCCCCTGTCGCCGCTGTCTCCCCTGCCCCAGAGCCCCGAGTCCAACAAGCCAGCGCCAAAAGCAAAAGCAGCTGAGCAGCATCACTCTCACAGCCAGAAGAGCAGGGACAAGAACAGAGATTCCGCTGTAAAGGTAGCGATCACTCTTACTTGTTCAAGAAGCTCCTCTTGGCGCGACAGTTTGTTTTATTTCAGCTCTCCTTAAACACAACAGCCCAAAACGGAGGTGGAGATCGTGAAAGTGTCTGAACAGCCCCAGCCACCGTCCGAGTCCTCCTGGGCACCTGCTGGTCACAGAGGCGTCGTGCCAAACTGTGAAATGTGAGTCCGACCAGCCAAAACTTTATGCCCTGTTGGTGGCAAACACTTTGCACAGTCTTGGACATTAATGTATTTTGGGTTTTTTTCCCTTTTAGTCCTCATCACGCTGAGTACTATTTACATGAAGCAAAAAGGATGAAGCACCGTGCAGACGCAATGGTGAGTTGTTTTTTTTATATATGATAGCAGAAGAAATTCTTCTCAGAGAAATACTACTGGTCTTCTTTTTGCCTTAAGTGAGATGTGAGATTTTATGGTAAAATAAAGTCTAATGAAACTAATAAAAATGTTAAGTAAACATCCTAACAGCTTTAAAAAGTCCAGCTTTGCTTTATATACATTTATAGAAATACTTTATTTGTTTACATTTATAAATACACGACTTCCTAAAATTCTAAAAATTTGGTTGGAAAAAGTATCCATTCGAAAAAAATAAGATTGAATAATTACACCTGGCTAATTAGCAGTTTGACAGCATCGATAGCAGTAGCCTAGTACATGGCCTGAAAAGTGAAAATCTGAGTCACTAATTACCGTATAAATCATCAGGTGACAATCAGGGGCGAGAATAAAAAGGCTTTATTTTAGGAACAAAGATCAATCAAAGTCTGATCTTTACGACTTGCTGGTGGCGCTGTAGTATCATGCGCACCCTGATGTTAGAAGGAAAGGAAAACTATGCATTCCAGCTCATGATCCTTCACAGACTGTGAGACACAGTGTTACTGGTTAAATGGTTTTGGCACGCGTTGCTGTAACTGGGCCAAGATCGCAGGTTATTATTTATGGAGCAATGATTTTTAACCACACCAGCAAATTTTAGACAAAAATGTCATGACAACTCTCCGTGAACCGAGTCTCAACAGAAAGAGAGTCATACAGCAAGCCCCCAGACTGGTAGAAGAATGGAGTTACTGTTTTGGAACTGCGAAGTTGAAGTTCTGACCTTAATCAAATAGAAAAAGCTGTTAGAGACCCTTTAGTGAGGGGTTCATGCGAGGAAATTCTCAGAATAAGCTTAGGTTGCAAAACAGGTCTGGTTAAACATATGTTGTAGTTTTTGAATAACTTTAACTACTAAAGTACATTGTCGCGTCGAAAAGTGCGTAAATTTAAATGTCTTTGCCTACTCTTCCGTCTTATGTAGAAATCTGAAGAGGAAATGGGGTACATTTAAGCAGAAATGTAAGGAATATCTGAAATCTTGTCAAATTGTCATGCAGTTAAAAAAAATGCAATGATTAATCAGGTTTTATTTTACAATGAGAAGAAAAGAGCAACATTTCGATGAAAACTAGTTATTTTATATCTTTTCTTTCTATTTTATGCTTGGAGAACGAATAGATTTGCCCTCTGAATTCATTTAAAATTAAATGAACTTATTGAAATCAATAGTTCAATAGTTTCCATATCTTTAAATGCCCTTTATGCTCTTGTCCATTTCCCCCCCCAGGTGGACAAGCTGGGAAAAGCTGTGAACTACATTGATGCTGCTCTGTCCTTTATGGAATGTGGGAAAGCGATGGAGGAAGGGCCACTGGAAGCTAAGTCTCCTTATACCATGTATTCCGAGACTGTGGAGCTGATCAGGTGAGTCGCGTCGGCTAACGGTGTTAGAATAGAGATCACTCATCGGCGTACGGAATGCTTTACTGCTTTACTAACAGTAGTGTGACTTCAGGTACGCGATGAGGCTAAAAAGCCACTCTGGCCCTGGAGCGAGGCCGGAGGACAAACAGCTGGCGGTTCTGTGGTGCGTCCATCATCACCTCTGTTCGTGGCACATCCATCATCACAGCAAAGGCCCAGCATTTCGGGGATGATTTGTGGCCCGTCTGAATTTTCCCTTTGTGTGTCCAGTTTCAGGTGCCTTGCCCTCCTCTACTGGCAGATGTTTCGCTTAAAGAAGGACCATGCACTGAAGTACTCCAAAGTGCTTCTCGATTATTTCAAGGTAAATAAAAAGACTCACAATAATTTCATTGCCTGCTTTAAACATTTTGTTTTCAAGGATTCTAACTTTTTAAAGGTATCTAGAGCAGTACTTCCAAACCCCTGCAGCTGGTGAACGCATGAGGTGTTGCCATTTCCTTTGTTGAAGTTAAACTTTTTTATTAATTTCTTTTGCATCAACAAAGTAATTCCCCAGGTAGAGCATGGCTGCGACAGGTCTAATAGAGAGACAACTTTTTAGAAACCTGGACCTCAACATTAATAAGCACTGTGGGGTGATCTTTTCCGAGAATAAAACAAAAGGGCATCTAACATCCAAAGAAGAACTTTTGGATGTCCGTCAAGAAGCTTGGAAAACCATTAACTTCTCCATTAAGACCAGAACAAGAGGTTTATCCAAGAGGGTTCAGGAATATTGGCAGATTATTCTACATTTCTATTCATGTTTCCACATGAGAATCAGGGGCTGATCAACCATTTTTCCAAGTACTGTATGTTAGAGTGACTGTAATATCGGTATTTTTTCTTTGTTTGTTTTATTAGAGTTCTCCCAAAGTGCCTACAACACCACCTGGCTGGAATGACTCTGAGAAGTAAGTGGATAACAAATGAATCAGACCTTTTCTAATGACTCTCTCTTGCTCCGTTGACATCCCTGAAGATTACTGACCATCATCACTCTGTCACGCATGGCGTTTCTCCTTCAGGGCCACTGGAGGACCCCCGTCATCACTCTCCCCTAACGCCAAACACCATGGCCGGGGTTCGCACAAAGGACGCGGCCCTGTTTCTCTCATCAGCATCCCCCAGCGTATCCACCAGATGGCAGCCAATCACCTGAACATCACCAACAGTGTCCTGTACAGCTACGAGTACTGGGAGGTAGCAGACAACCTCGCAAAGGAGAATAAAGGTGTTTATTTTTCAGCAAATCAAATCAGAAAACTAAAGACGCAACCATTCCTGCTGCCATAGATTTTAATCGATCTACCCTTTCTCCTTACAGAGTTCTTTAACTACTTGAATACTTTGTCGGGACCACTTACTCTTCACAGTAGCATTGGTCACACTGTCCAGTACACCAGACAGGCTCTCCAGTGGATACGCATCAGTGCCAAACTCAACTAGCTGGGAGAGGACTGACCTTAAACCTGCTCACTGTGCATCACGGCCACGTTTTTGTGGGAAGAGGCAAAAAACCCGGTATCTCTATGCAGCTAACGGTACGGCGCCAGTACCCGATGGAAGGTGTGGAGTGGACTGGATGGAGTCCCGCTGAGCCACGTGTTGGGACGCAGACAGCTGGGTGTGCTCTGAGCACGCCTTGTGAAGGAGCAAACATCTGCTTGCCTCTGTCAACCTACTCGTTAGATGACGGAAGTGCTGGAAGAATTCTGTCCATTGCGGATGTCTGAGGTTTCTAAGCATTTGCCAAAAACAAAAAAAACTTGCAAGGCCTTTTTTGATATTTTGATATTCATCATTTTCTTGCGACCTTTTCGTCTGGGGCCAAAATCATTGAAGAAGGGGCTTTAAAAAAGTAGAAAAATAAGGACAATTTGATCATAAATGATTTTCTACAGAGTAGGAAATTATTTTTTGTGACTTTTCTATTTTCAAAATGTCTTTGATTTTCTACCCTTTATGTGTTTTTACTGTGCAATATTTAATTGAACTGTTTTAGTTTTAAAAAGTACCAATCAAAGAGTTTGACAAATATAGTTTTTTGTTTAATTTTTATATTGGATCTGCTCATAAAACATTAAGGTAAGCTGTCATAAACCGGATACCCTCATAATAGGTTGTCTTTCTTGGCTCTAAATTGAGAATGTACAATGAGTATCGCTGGTAGTGACCTCCTGAGAAACCAGTAGATTGTGTTTTATCCTGAGAACAAGACCACTGTGAAGTTTTCCGTCTATCCTTTCAGTCCTTTTTGTTAAACATTGGGTCACAACAGATGATGGTAGCGATTCAGAGCCGTTGTTTTGACACAAGTATTTGAGTCTTTTGACACACTCCTAATGCAACATTGTAAAAACACTCCATTTTAGCAAATGTGATGCATTAAAAATGTATTTGTATTTGAAACAATATGACATCATGGTCTGGTTCTGATTCTGTTATTACTTATCATCAAACATAGCACATTATGAGTTATATCTACTATTAGTGAAGCTGTTTAATATCGGAGGAGATTATTATACATCTACAGGGGTTGTGAGATCATTTATAGGGTGGAAAAAAGCAGAAAAAAAAACAAATGCGTTTTCAGACAAGATAATTCATCTTTGATTAACAGAAATGTTCTGGATCATGTAAAGAAGATGTGAGGTTTAGATCGAAAACTGACATTTGTTCCTAAAAACAACTAGATTTACTTGCAGCTTATTGTAATATCAAAAGCTTTTCATTTTTTAATGCCTTCCATCAAACAAAATACTCATTGTTAAAGTTACTGAAACTGTACTGAAATACATACAGTGGAGATATACAAACAATATCAGAAAAGGGGGCACACTGCAGGTGCTGTTTTTTGGAGTAAAGAACCACTCTCACTTCTTGTTTCCTGAGTTCTCGGTTCTTGCCTTAGACTGTGCTACTGAACCTGCTGTTGAGCGTGGGTGTGCATACAGTGAGCTGCCTCGATACTGTGACTTTTGCATCATTGTCGGTAATCTTGTCCTAGGATGTCCCAGATATACACGAATGTCTGAGAATCACCTCACAGAGGGCCGTCTTGCTACAGTCTCCATAGTCTTTAATGGAAAAATCTTGCTTTCAAGCCTCTTTACAAACTGATGCAACTCAAGTGTCCATCCCTTCAGATAACATTCCACTGGATTACTCTGGATTAATTTCTTTAGAGATTTACCCTAATCATAACAAGGAGACTAGCTAAACCACTGCCCTACACACAGTTTCTTCATTCAAATGTGTCATGATTTACTCTGTGATGACTTAGGTCTCCCTGTCAACAGGTACTAGTCACACAAATAACACACCTACACACACAACTCTCAGTACTAAGTGGAGCCATTATCGGGCTGCTCAGTGATGTAGCACATCATATTGCACCAGTCCTGATATCGCATCCGATGTCTGGCAGCACGGCAACAGAAAAGCCCCGATAACGGCACTCTATAGAAACAGGGTCAACAGTATCCTGGCTATTTCCACACTATTCCGATCCCAGACAATGGTGGTTATTTTTAAATCCCCGAAATATGAGCCACTGTGGACTATTTCTCATCTTAAGTGGTGGTCGCGCAGCAGACAGATGTGAAGGGGCTTATCCACTTTATCTTCTGCCGTCTTACTTCACATGCAAGAAAGCAAACGGGTCACGTGACCAAAGCAAACCAGAGGCTGAGCAGCTCTCTGAACCTACAGCTTATTTCTCCATTATTCATAGCGCCCCTAATTATTGGGGGAAAGAGGCGGGGGGGGGGGACACTGCAGCAGCCGTGACATAACGTGTCATTTCTTTTCCTTACGACTGCACCATATAGGACTATTTTTGTCTCGATGAAGCTGCTACTGGCGCGTTCAAGCCGCACGTGCCTCTGCGTCACGGCGGTTTCGTTACCTTCGCGACGGCGCGCGGTGCCGTCTGAGGACAATGGCTCTCGCGCCCAGACAGCGCGCGCACACACGCCGAATGCAGCAGATGAATAAACATTTGCCCAGACTGCTACCGGCCGTCTGCTGTACGAGAGCAGGTAGCGCTCCTGCCGGAAGGTGAACAATGGCAAGCGCCTAACGGTTAGACAAACAAAAGCCAGCGATTAAAGCCACGGTCGTCTCCTCCGTGTCCAGTCACCGAGCAGCGTAGCTGTAAGCTGCGCGCGCGCGTGTGCGCGTGTGTGACAGGGAGAGTTAGACAGTCCGGAGTTTCCGTTAACTATTGTACTATATTCTGATGAGATGTGCTCCGTTCTCCGCGCAGCGGCAGTATTTCATCGCTACTTGAAACTGAAAACAAGAAGCCGGGGCGGCATGAATCAAGCTAGGAATGAAACCCGGAAGTTGACCTGACAGAGTTTTTACAAGTAAAAGGCTTTTTTTTTTTTTTAAATAAAAACGTTTACGTTTAAAGAACGAGACGTACAAAATGTTACATTCTGATGCATTTCATCACACATAGAATACCTTGCTTGACACTGAAAAATACATCTTCTCAAAATAATATCATAGTGAATAGAAATAATCAGCAATTACAATACATTCTCAGCTACAGACACTTTGGCTCTGTTTACTTTGCTTCTAAAGGATGGAACACTCACATGGGTTCTTCAGGGTGAAAATCTCTCAGTGCCAAACATAACCAACAAGGAATCTGTTTGACCTCCACAGTTATGAATTTGCCTTTGTGGGACTGAAACAGCGGTGCTGATACCTAATGTCCTCTGTGCAAGGATGGATTATTAGGCAACAAGTTCCTTCTCCTTTACAAATGATGGAGATGGACGAGAGGAGGACAAAACATCTACAAACAAAGCTCACGTGTTTTAGTCTTTGCTGTTGTTTGCAATTGAGAACAATTACATCAATTACTATATGCTATGGCAATAATTGATTGAGTGGATTCTAACTGTGTAGCATTAACTGGTTCTTACTGTGCGGTACAGCTACAGCAACATAATGGAGCAATAATGCCAAGGTAGACACATAAGCACATCATTACACCAAGCTTGAGTTATATAAAAAAGAACACATTAACATTTTTAAAAAATAAATAAAACGAGAATATGCACAAACATACCTAGTTTAAATAACAAAAAAACTACTTCTGTTTTCACATTGTACTTAACTTTTAAAAAATCAGTTGCAGGGATCGTATTGTGTACACCTGAATATCTTTTCAACGAGAATCAATGTTTTGTAATTTTGCTCTACCATTGATAAATTCCACCTACCGGTTTCAGCGAATCGTTTCCACCGATGCTTTTATTTTGGAAAAATCTCCCCGGAAGTCCTTGGCTTCGCCCTGCGAGCTTCACGCGCTGAGAAAAGAGAAGGCAAATGGATCAGGCGGTGGAAATGGAGAGCGAAAGGACTGGGAGGGTGAACAAAAATGTTCAGGAGACATGGCGTGGCAGTGTGACACAATAAAGGAATCCCTGCTCACCGAAAGGACTGCGCCGGAGGGAAAAGTCAAAGCCCGGGAGTCGAGCTGTACGTGTGGAGGATTTCCATTCCTCTCTGCTTTGGTCTTTCCTCGTTTTACCTAATCAGTGCGCACACACCGTCTCCGCTGAGCAGGATCTGCAGGGAGAAGTCTGTGACCAACAACCTCGTCTTGACAGCATACAAGGTAATAAACAAACAAACAAACTAGTGACTTCCCTTGGCTAACAGTCTCGGGACTGTTGCCTGTTTGCTGTCACGGTCGAAACAGCGCTGAAGTTCCTCAGTAGGACACCCTGTTCATTGTTTGTTAGCTGTTTTTTTTTTTATCAGCATTGTTAGCAAGTGCAGTCAGAACAGTTGGGCTGCTTCGTTTTGAACGGAATTCAACCGAGGCGGCGTGCTCGCGCGGCGACATGCCTGTTTGTGCGTGGACCGGAGCGGCTAGGCTAACGCTAGCGGCGGAGCCAGCAGCTAGCGGGCTGACGGACGGACGGGCGGGCTGGCGGAAGGACGGGGCTGCCACATGGGGCTGTGTTGTTGTCAGCGACCTGTCAGTGGGGACGTCTGGCCGTGCCCCGGACACACGGTCCCCGTCCGGCCGAGGTGGGCAGCGCTGTCGTGAAGTCCCGCACATCCCCGCGCGCGCTCTTACCTTAACGAGGCAGCGGTGGACGTGACATGTCATCCGGCGGGCACAGGAGAAAGTTTTGTAAACAAACTCAAACGCAACAAGGTTGATTATGGACTTATTCTAAAACGCAAAGATGTAGCGTGGAATGCCTGAAGAGCGAGATTGCAATCGATTGGTGTGGTTACGATCGTGTTAAAAATAAGATGAATTCATTTTTCATTGAATTGATTAAGTCTGGAACGTGAGTGGGTATTCACTCATGTGCTGTCATTGAAGAATTTCTCCTGTATGCCTTCAGGTTCCTCAGTATGAGTCGAGATGGGTGGATGAAGAAGAAAGCCAACGCCAGTGATGACAATGGTTGGGCTGAGAGGGTGAGTGTCAGAAAGATCATGTCTGGGCTGGGAGAGCTCCACAAAGCAGCAAAATAACACAACAAATGGATGAACCAGAGTTCAAATGTGCGAGGGGGTCTGCGCATTCTTTCTCGTTGCCCTGAACTTGATGCAGACCACTTTGCACTCATTTTGTTCTTTTTGTACATAAATAAATCACAGCTAAAAGAGACAAGAGTACCTGACATTTGTTGCTTGTGTAAGGAAGCATGGTTGGACAGCCAACACAGCATGTTCCAGGCCTCCTTTTTTCACAGCTCTTTTGAAATGGAACCATACTTTTTAAATTAACAAAAAAAAATGCTGCTTGGAATTTTCCGACAGAATTAAGTGACGCTGCCCTTATTGACCTTTTACTTGCGCATACGCTGGTGTTTGATTCTCGCGGTATGATTCCTGTCCTCTTTGGCCTGAATCATATTTAGTTTTTGTACTTTTCCTCTTTAAATGGTAGCCTTTACTTATATGTGCTTTAGCACGGACAAACTGGGTTCTTTGCACGAGTATTCCTGAGCCAATGAAGTAATTCTAGCTGTTTGAATTGTCTCTTTCAAATGCTGTATCATGTGACTGCCTGAAGACGATTTTACTTATTCTTCATGGTGGCATCAAAGAAGAGAGATTTTCTTTCAATATTTGCACTATCTGTGCTATTTACTGTGAAACAAATGTAGTTAATTGCATTCAGCCTCCAAATTTTGGCTCAGGTAAATCCCTAAGATGGCGTCTGTTGTTTCCTCGCTAATGTCTAGCTGTTATTTACCTTGTCGGTCACGCTCCTCCCCTGCAGGGCGGCTACATGGCTGCCAAAGTGTCAAAACTGGACGAGCAGTTTAAATTGGATGCCCCGAGAGAAAAGCAGAAGGAGGGAGCGAGTTCCAGCATCTTCAGCGGAGTGGCTATTTACGTCAATGGATACACAGGTAGCTGCTCACACGTGTGGTCATGTCACCCCTGATAGTGAGTCTCAAAGGGCAATGTGTGTTCCACAATACAGAAAACAAAAGAAACAATTTTTTTTACATAAAAGGTTATACAATGACTTTTCACAATTCCTAGCCTGGCCAGTGCATTTATTTTAGAGTCCTGTTCTTATTTTCTACCATCAGACCCAAGTGCAGACGAACTCCGCAGACTGATGATGCTGCACGGAGGTCAGTTCCACGTGTACTACTCGCGCTCCAAGACCACCCACATCATTGCTAGCAACCTACCCAACAGCAAAATCCAGGAGCTCAAAGGGGAAAAAGTCATCGGGCCAGCGTGGATCACAGACAGGTGCGTTCAGCGTGGACGCAGTCAGGCTGAATCTGTGCCCCGCGTGCTGAATCTCTCCGTTTGTGTTTGTTTTTCCTGTGTAGTATTAAGGCTGGGCGTCTGCTGCCTTACCTGAAGTACCAGCTGTACTCTAAACACAAGAACACGCTCTTTCCCGGCACGGCCTTGGAGGTTGCAGGCCCGAGCCGCGGCCCCTTTCAGGTGCTTGTGCCCCAGAAGCGTCTACTGCCGCAGCACAACACTGAGCTCTGTGTTCCCCACAATGGGCTGCCCTCATCCGGCTGCCAGAACAACTCCATCCCTGTCCTCAACCACAGGGGAGCTCACCCTCAGCCCGCCCAGCACAGCTCCGAGGCTCGCCCGGGTCACCCCCGACCGGCTCATTCAGCATCCCTTCAACCCATTACAGATTCCAGGCACAGGGCCCCTTCACACACGGGGAGCTCACACAACTCCCTGCCCTCTCCTCACCCACAGCAGGAAGAATGGAAAACGTGAGTACTCAGTGCTTAAACCGTCATTCTCTTTTCCAAATTTAAGGAAAAAGCAAGTGGAGAGGTTTCCATCAAACACATCTTCTTTTCTTCATTTCCTTTTTTTCTTTCCAGAAAAATGGATAGAAATGGACTACTGCGGACCTCCCTAGATATCATTAGCCATTCAGTAAGGACAGAAACGCATGAGTGCGGGGGAAACGATCCTCAAGGCCCAGAAGTGTCTGAAAATAAGTCTCCCTTGACCAATGGACACCCTCCCCTTATTGACAGTGCCTTAAAGCCAGCGGAGCTGTCCCCTGTGACGGATCAGTCCTCTTCCAATAGGGACATAACCCAATGCAGAATGAAGAACTCACCGGATAAACCTCAGAGCCCTCCAGTGCGGACCCAGACCAAGCCAGACCCGTATGAGTTTCCCCTCAGCCCTCCGAAGCAATCTGACCCATCCCCGGGTTTTCGGGGACAATCCAGCACGCAAGGAGCCACTGACAAGACACCGATACCTCTGCCTCCCACCTTCCACGAGGCCATCGAAGCCGGTGAAGTCCAGCTTCTCCCTCAGCAGCTTCAGCCACCCCCTCAGGTCGACGCGATTTCTGAGCAGCCTCATCGTTCCCATGCATCTTATGCTCGTCCACGTTCTTCCGGTCGACCGAACGGAAGCTACCACACTGCCTTGTCACCTGGCCTGGCCTCCCCCGGCACGGTGGCTCGGACAGCTGGCCCCCGCCCTCCCGCTGACGGGTCGCCGTCCAAGGCTCCGGCGCCGCTGCTGGAGCAGACGGGCGGCTTGATCTCCGAGTTCTACTCTCACTCCCGCCTGCACCAGATCTCCACGTGGAGGATTGGCTTCTCCGATTATGTCAATAACCTCCACAGCAAACAGAAAGCCGGAGGGGGCACCTCCTACCCCGGGAAAGATCGTTTGAGGAAATCTGTGGCTCAGCGGTCTGCACACTGCCAAGGTAGGAACAGGGCTGCATCGCTCACGTTTTGCCTCTCACTGACCGCCTTTCCACTCTGTTGGTTTAAAGACCAAATCCTCCTCCTCTGACCAGTTTCAGTTCTGTCAGAGACCATCCTCTTGTGCCTTATATTTCTTTAAACGTGCTTGATTTGGAAATGTTCCTGCAAAGCGAAGTGAGGAAGGTCTGACGTTGATGCATGTTCCTAGTTATCAAAAGCAGATGTATCCACTAATGATCGGATGCATCTTTTTTGTGCACATCAGGTACATCAGCACCAGTCACCGTTAAGTCTTGCATCCTCCACGTGGATATGGACTGCTTCTTTGTGTCCGTTGGGATCCGACACCGACCAGACCTTAAAGGTAAATGTTAAAAAAAAAGGTTGTATTTATTACAAGAAATGAGGACACTTGGTAAGTCGGTCGCTGCTCCTGGCTGAACTTGTGGTTTTCCAGGGAAGCCAGTGGCTGTTACCAGTAACCGTGGACAGGGCAGAGTGCCGGTGAGGCCTGGAGCTAACCCTCAGCTGGAGCTGCAGTACTATCAGAGCAGACGCATGCTTCCTGGGCCCGGTAAGAATGAGCGACCCTCAGTGTTCACCATGAGATGTGACGACTCTGACGGGCCCGCGTCTCTCTATGCATTCTACACGCTTTAACACATTGTAAAGAGGAGTAATCCTGCTGTTTATCAGAGAGTGCAGAGGACGATCTACACACAACCCCCTCACAAGAAAGTCCTGATTCGTATTCCAATGGGATGAACCTGGATGCTGCTGCTCTCTCGATGGCAGAGATAGCTTCCTGTAGTTACGAGGCGAGGTAAGATGTTGATACAGATCAAATTGTTTTACTCCTGTGCGAATTTGAGTCGAAATGCTTTCATTTGTTTGTACAGGCAGGCGGGTGTGAGGAACGGCATGTTTTTTGGCAAAGCCAAACAGCTGTGCCCGTCACTACAGTCTGTCCCATATGATTTTGAGGCGTATAAAGAAGTGGCTCTGAGCATGTATGAGATTCTTGCCGGGTAAGTCTTTTTTTTTTCTTCATTTTTCCGCTTCTCAAAAAAGATAACACCAGTTCTTCTTTATTTGCTCTTTGCAGTTACACCCATGACATGGAGGCTCTGAGCTGCGATGAAGCGTTGATAGATGGCTCCACTCTGCTGGCAGAGGTGGGCATAAGCCCAGATGACCTGGCCCAGGCCATCCGAGCCGACATCAAGGAGAAAACGGGATGCAGTGCATCAGTTGGCATGGGTGAGCCTGCGTGTTGCCCCTCACCTCGATTGGAATCAGGTCACGCGTCGCATTTTGTGAATTCATCGTGTGATTTGTTCAGGGTCCAACATCCTTCTGGCTCGACTGGCGACCCGTAAGGCCAAGCCAAACGGGCAGTACTTCCTCAAATCTGAAGAGGTGGACGATTTTATCAGGGACCTCCCAGTGACCAGCTTGCCAGGTAGATCTGCAGCACCGATTAAAGCCGCCATCACACGCCGTATAAGTGAAACTAAAGTCTCTTTAAAATGTTTATGCCGCTTCTCTCCAAGGTGTTGGGCATGTTATGGGCAAAAAGCTGGCTTTTATGGGCGTCAAGTCGTGCGGAGACCTCCAGCAAGTGTCTTTATCTCAGCTGCAGAAGAGGTTTGGGCCCCGGACCGGACAAACCCTGTTCCGCTTCTGCAGGGGTATGGATGACCGGCCCGTTCGCCACGAGAAGGAAAGAAAATCTGTCTCTGCTGAGATGAACTACAACATTCGCTTTAGTAAGGTAAGGCCTTTTTTTTATTTATTTTTTTTTAAAGAAAAAAAGAAATCTCAACCATTCCTGCTGCCTTATTTTATCCTCTTGCGTTATCCCTCTCCAGGTTGATGAGGCCGAGTGTTTCCTGACTAATTTATCCACGGAGGTGCAAAAACGCTTACAAGAGGCAGGACTGAGGGGTCGCCGGGTTACCCTGAAGGTTATGGTCCGCAAGGTGGGAGCGCCACTGGAGCCGGCGAAATACGGTGGACATGGCATATGCGATAACTTAGCCAGGTAAAGAAGTAATGCTGCCTCCCCACCACACACACACACGCACACACACGCACACACAGTCTACATTTGAGGTGAGTGATAACAGCATGGGTTTAATTCTCTGTCCCCTCATCTCTGTCTGCCAGGACCGTGATGCTCGCTCAGTCCACAGACAGCGGTCAGCTGATTGCCTCCGCGGTCATCAAGCTGTTTCACGGCATGAAGCTGCAGGTGCAGGACATGAGAGGGGTGGGCATCCAGGTTCAGATGCTCGAGGGAAATCACGCTAACCCCCAGGACTGCCAGGGCTCTGGAACGCGCTCCATCAAAGACATGTTGTTAGGTCAGGGATCAGGTGCCAGGACCAATGGCAAAGGTTTGTTTTCTCTCTGCTACACAGTCTTTGTTCTTTGTTTTTTTTGGTTAAAAATGTCAACAGAGCCGTGCATAATTGTCACAGATGCTGCAGACACTCGCCAAGAGCAGCCTTCCACATCAAGAGGCCCCTCAGCTGTTTCCACGCCGCGCCCTACGTCACCCGGCGATCCGACTCCAGGAACAAGCAAAGAGCAGCCGGCCTGCCGACAAACGCCAAAACATTCCCGAGCGCGCCTCAACTTCAGCATTGAAATCCCCTCCCCCTCACAGGTAAATCCCCCTCAGAAACCAGCTGACCGATGGCAGAGGAGCCGATCAGCGGGATGTTTCTAACATGCCGCCTGTCCGAAGGTGGATCGCTCTGTGCTGGACGCGCTGCCCGCAGAGCTAAGGGAACAGGTGGAGCAGTCGTGGACTAAGAGGGACGGGAGATCGAAGAACTGCCGTTCGCCCGGTCTGCAGCTTTCCTCACCCACCCCACATCCCGCCTCCCCTCCTCATCCTGCACCGTGCATCCCACCGGCTGGGACAATACTCCTTCAGATTCCAAACCAGCCAGACAGCCCAGGAATTGTACTGGAACTACCAAACTTCTCACAGGTAAGGACACAGCGGTTTTTCATGGATACCGCATTTATATTCGAGACCAATTAAAGAATGAAAAACTTTACTGTGTATTTAGTGACTTGACATACCTGATACATTCACATTCTTTATCATCCTACTCTATTGTTTTGTACAGGATGTAGAGTTTAAACACATATCAAGCACAAACAAATAGTTATCTGGTAATAACAGAGTGAGAAATGGTACTTTTAAACAAACTAATTTCATATCATATCATACCATATCAGTGTTTTCCACTCTGGTCAATGTTTTCCACTACTGTTACAGGTTGATCCAGATGTATTTGCTGCCCTTCCCAAAGAGCTACAGGAAGAACTGAAGTCTGCCTACAGTCGTGCAACAGATGCTCAACCCCAAGTGAAAATAGGTGAGTAAACAGGTCAGAGATGTTCTTGTTGTCAACAAGAACATTAAACATGGCGTTCTTGTTTGCCAGTGATGGAGCCGAAGAATCCACTGCTGCAGCTGAAGCAGCCCGGGCTGGGAACGGGCATCGGCCAGGTGAAACGGCGCTACAAGAGGAAGAATGCAGTCAGTCCTCTTAAAAAAGGAACTTCCCCCCTGAAGAGACGCCAAACGACAAACAGCCCAGCCAAAATAACACCACTGCCCACACGGCCGCGGGAACCAGTAAATATACCAAAGGTGAGTCAGTTCATGGTCTCATCCAAA
Source organism: Menidia beryllina (assembly GCA_013363375.1). Lineage (NCBI taxonomy): Eukaryota > Metazoa > Chordata > Actinopteri > Atheriniformes > Atherinopsidae > Menidia > Menidia beryllina. Next base: position 2,172,438 of record JABUIW010000214.1, read on the forward strand.
AGTTGAAGGTTTTTTGTTTAGTTTTTTTGTTTTTGAGCAAAAAACAAGAATATATGGCAGTTTGGCACTGAAATGAGCGCAATACCTACTCCTGGTTTTCCTCCTCAGACTGAAAATGGTCCGTCCACTTCTAAACCAGACGTCCACATGTCTGTGGTGAAGCCAGTCCCTCGTCCTGTTCCAACGCTGGCTGGAGCGTGCGAGCTCATAGACATTAAAACGCTTCTGCGGGAATGGGTCACTACAATAACAGGTTACATGTTTATGAACAGATTTTTTCATCAGCGCAATCAGTCTTTGTGTGTGTGTGTGTGTGTGTGTGTGTGTGTGTGTGTGTGTGTGTATTTTCAAAAATATATCTTATTAAAAATTCCCTCCTTTATTAGAACCCATGGAGGAGGACATCCTGCAAGTGGTGAAATATTGCACTGATTTGATTGAGGATAAAGATCTGGAAAAGTTGGATTTGATCATTAAATATATGAAAAGGTAAGTTTTCTGTAGCTTAATCTTCTCCTGTAACCGAAATGTGTCTTCCGTTATTTGAACGCGCCAGACGTATGTTCTCTCCGGCAGGCTCATGCAGCAGTCGGTGGAGTCTGTCTGGAGCATGGCGTTTGACTTCATCTTGGACAACGTGCAGGTGGTTGTGCAGCAGGTTTACGGAAGCATCCTGAAGATGACGTGAAGAAAGAGCGCAGTGTTTTCACCGTGTGCCGTTGATGCAGCAGCGGACCTTTGCTTTTTAAGCTGTTTTAGCACTGCCGAATCCCCTGGTGTAGTAACAGCAGGAAATCGCACTAAATGAGAAAGAGCTATGACAGTATTTGAAAAATGTATGTATAATGTTCTTGTTTTAACCAACGTAAACTGAAGAGCTTAAATTGAACTTGCTATCAGCTCACGACAACCCCAATAAGTAAGAATCCTTGCATTTTTTGCATGCTTATCCTTTTTCTTTGTCCGCACTCAATTCTGGTTTGATTTCTAAAGCATCCATTGGAGCGTGCTCTTGTAATGTTTAAATATCTCTTGTTGGAGAGTTACGACTGACGTAGCAGTTGATTTATCTCACTTTATTTAAGTATTATGTTACACAAAAAGACCTACAGCGATACAATGCAATTTCTTTTAATTTCTTTGACCTTGTAGCTCTCTTCAAGATATTTGAAGAAAAATGGTGTAAAAAAATCAATGTTTCTTCATCATTGTTAGTTTGGTGCTCTTTATCATATATTTGTGAAATATTTGCAACAGCTGCAAACAGTAGGATTTCTTTTTTTCCTCATCCCTGTCAAAAAGTGCCAAGCCTTGTTACTATAGTGTAAATAATGTTTTTAAAGATCCTTGTCAAACATTTTGAAAGGAAAAAATGTGTATGTAGAGGAATTGCCTCTTTTATTGTTTACTTGTAGTGAATTCTTAGTAACTGTCAGCAAATTGTTACTTTTCTCACTGTTATTTTTTTAGTGTTCCAACATGGAAATCAGAAGCTAGCCAAAGTAATTTTTAAAGGTTTAGCTGTTGATTCTTGGTAGCACTCTAATTTCAAATTACATCAACAAGAGTCATGGCAATCAAGCAGCCTATGCATTTTTCCATTATTTTTTTCTCTTCTCTAACTATTGAGCTTTTTCCTTGCGATAATGTGACAACTATTGAGCAATTGTATTGGAGGAAATCCACCATTGTAGTGTTTGTTTTGTTTTTGTTAATGTTTTTTTGACATGTTTCTTATGTCTGATCATTGAAATAATGCTGGAAACAAGTGATCTGATTTATAACTCTGTGGCCCATCTTGTGCCGCTCACACCATGGGGACACTATGGCATGAGGCTACATTTCTGTATTTCTTCTGTATTCATCATGTACAATTGATCATTGGAAGCACCCAGGAGACGCTGCTGGCTGACCTCTGATCCCTCCATGGAAGATTTTATGTACACGGTTGCAGAGTTTGTTTAAAGCAGTATCCTTATGCAAACCCAAACCAGAACTGTTTTCTTTTTTTTTTTAACACTTGTTGAAATGAATGTAACTTTGAATGTGCTCGTTTGCATTCACTCTCAAAATGTTCTTTGTCTTCGCCTGTCACATATTTCATGAAAAGAATGGCCACGAGTAAAAACTGGCCAGGGCTCTGTTTTCTAAACTGGCTCGTGCCTGAAGACCTGAAGCTGTGAACTTGTTTGTAAGTTTTTCTAAACCTTGGTAATAAACTAAAAAGTCTGTATGAATCTATTTGTCCTGGGTTCTTAATAACGGCAACTCAGGTTGTAAAAGTTGACAATATATAGGAATCAAATTCCTTTTCTAAATGCCATACGTATATATTAAAAAGGAAGGGTTTCTATCAAGTATGCTTTACTAGATACTAAGGTGTTAACAAATTAAAGAAATATTTTCAATTAAAAAAAATGGTAAAACCCCTTCCGTTTGCCTTTTATTTTATAAGAAACCCGGAAATAGTTTCAAATTTCCTGTTTGACGTCATAACTGCAGCAACCGTTTCGCGCACGAACTGTAACCGGGACTTATACGGTAATACGTACTTGAATTTGAATAAATTATGGTACATTTAATTCTGTAGCAACACAATAATAACTTGTATTGTAATTTACCTCATGTTTGTGTTTTGTGTGTTTTTCAGGATTATAGTTTTGGAAGGGCTAACGTTAGCCAGCTAGCATACAAGTAAACGCAGTGTCTGGTATTTTAGAGAATGTGGCATCAGTGGCTTCGCCTGGATAAATATTTCCTCTCTTGATGTATAACAGTGCACGAAGTTTAAAATTACATTTCCACGAGGTAACAGTTGTAATAGATAACTACGTAGCTGGCACCTAGCTCTCTCGCTAGCTAGCATTCAGGTTAAATAAGGAGTGCCCTTTGTTAGCTGCCGGTGCTCAGTTTAAGTTAAAGTTACTATAAAGGGCAGCAAAAGATACTGGTTGTATGTTTAAGACCGACAGCAAAACTTTTTTGGTGCTAAAAGATCTTAGATTTTAAACTCAAATGGCATTGCTTTCAGATTCCGTAATATTGGCCGACGGGTTTAGTTTGACAGCTCAAAGCCACCGTGCACCCAAACTTCATTCAACGCATGATGCAATTCTGTAAATTATATTTAAATTCTTGGTATTTAAAGACGATTCATGTTAAGGGAGACTTTGAAAATGTTTGACTTTTTTTTTCCTGTTTTTATTCCTTCATTCCTATTCCTTTAGCCTTTTAGAAGCAAAAGCAAATAATAAAAACACAAAGGAGATACGGTCACTGTGTAATCACGTTCACCTGTATTGTTATAAATATATAGTGGCATGTGAGTTTATTTTCAATGTCAGGATTTTACATTTGGCATCAATTCAACAACAGTAGCCATGTCTCAAATCTCTGCTGACGTTGTTTATTCTGCACCACTTCAGATCCAGAGTATTTCACAAGGCAGCCATGGCCAATCAATCCATCGACATCTTGGCAAAGGTTTTGGAGCAGTCAGCTAAGGTGGTGGAGGAGCAGGTGGACGCACAGCTGAGCAAACTAAATGAGTTGGATGATGATGATTTGGAGAGGCTGAAGGAGAAGCGACTAGAAGCCCTCAAAAAAGCTCAGAGACAGAAGCAGGTAAGCAGGACATTATATCCATCTTGTCAGATTTATGGTTAGAACACAGGGGGGGTTAAAGGTTTTGTTTGGCCTTACCGTTAGTACCTACTCAGTCCTACTCGTCTCACCATGGCTACAACTAGGAGGTTTTCCATTCCACGTCCAACCAAAAAGACAGGCCAAACAGCCTGTGACGCCATTTGCATGCAACTAAGCACAAGACAACAAAATGAGGGAGATAATGGCAATGGAGCTAAAATTGTTACTGATAGGAGACCTCAGCCCTTAATGGCAATGCAAGTAATGGGAGCCGAGCTAAGCCGCACTGAGTTGGTGCTGAGGACAGCACTTTGTCATAAGAGACTGAGAAAATTTTCTTTTTTTAAAGGAGTATTTGTCTAAAGGCCACGGGGAATACAGAGAAATCCCCAGTGAGAAAGACTTCTTCAGTGAGGTGAAAGAGAGCAAGAACGTCGTCTGCCACTTCTACAGGAGTTCAACCTTCAGGTATGTCTGTCCAGTCACACAACAAGTGCACAACGGAGCGCTTGAATTAAAACAGATTATTGACCAGCACAGGTACTAATATTTATGTTTAATTATGATTTAGAAACGCACGTCCTAAAAATGATCATCATTAGGTGTAGTAACCATTGTTTAATCACACACCTTGTGTTTTAAACAGTTTATTATTGATTGGCTGAATTTTTCCAACCATTTCTTACATGTAGATGCAAGATCCTCGACAAACATTTGGGCATCTTGGCTAAAAAGCATGTGGAGACCAAATTCATCAAACTCAATGCAGAAAAGGCTCCATTTCTGACAGAGAAGCTCCGTATCAAAGTTCTGCCCACACTGGCGCTGCTCACAGACGGAAAAACAAAGGACTATGTGGTCGGGTTTTCTGATATGGGCAACACAGATGAGTTTCCCACTGAGGTGCTTGAGTGGAGACTTGGATGTGCAGATGTTATCAACTACAGGTGAGATGGATCACACACACTCCCTCTTTACATGCTGTAGTTTAATTGTGTCGTTTAAAAACCATCACTTTATTTTTTCTTCCAGTGGTAACTTGATGGAGCCCCCAACAGTCTCGCAGAAATCAGGCTCCAAGTTCAGAAAACTGGAGAAGAAAACCATCAGAGGACGAGGCTACGACTCTGATACAGATTCAGAGGATGACTGAGGAGCTCTAAGAACAGGCCGTTTCTCTAGTGGACGTCCCGCTTTCTTCTTCCACTCTTTAAGTGACTCTGTCCTTCATCATATTCATTTACGGAATTTATTTGACCAAACCTAAGAATTTATTTTGTCAAGCCGGCGCCCCCTTTGTTTTATGAAGTATCTTCTTTTCCATTTCAAGTAACATATGAAGTGCATTCAGAAAATATTGTCGATCCCATTCTAATTTTCACCGCTTAATGTTGAGGCCTCAAGATGGAATCATTCAAATAAATTATTTTGCTCATGAATCCACCCTATGTACCTCATAATGACAGCACAAACATAGAATTCCTGAGTTCTTTGCAGTGATTGAACAAGAGAAACTGACATCATGTGGACATGAATGCCAGTCTTCAGGTTCTTTGCAGTAACACTGACGCATATAACCAGGGGTCGTCCGTTTATGTACTCGAAATAAGCGGTGTTGACTTATGAAGACGATGTGAGCGTAGTTTGCATAGTTTACACCGCGTCAAAGCGTAGTTTGCAAAAAGAACACCTGAAAGATTCCCGGACTGCGAAATAAGATTCGCTAAAAGGTGAACAGTCAGGTGAAACCTCAGACTGGGCCGCACGTTTACCTTCCAACACAACAATGGCTCTAAGCACACAGCCGCAGCAAGGCAGTGATTCAGGAACAACTCTGAATATCCTTCAGCCAGAGCCCTGACTCAAACCCCACTGAACATTTATGGAGACACCTAAAACGTGGCTGTGTTAAAGTGACAGAGCTGTGGAGGATTTGAAAATCCCCAAATCCCGGGGTAAAAAAACCTGTTGTATCATACTAAGAAGATTAATGGCTGTGTTAGCTCACATAGGGCCTTCTACTAAGTATGTTTAAGTTTTGTTCATTTATAGCTTTTCGATTAATTCTATTATTCTGTGTTTTGGTAAATCTGGGGTTTTGAGTGTGATTTGTGTGGATAAAAATGAATTCGAATGATTCTAACATAAAGCTGAAAGGGGTAAGACTACATTGTGAATGCACTGTATGCTTCATAAACAAAGAACTACACTGAGCCTCAAAATGAAGCGTCATTTGGCCTTAACTGTTATGTACTTTTGTCTTTTAACCTCTTCTTTTTTTTTTATTTAGACCGGCTTTTAGATCTGTTTGTTACTTTGTAACCCGGTCTGCTGGTAAAAGAGATGCATGTCTGTGCCTAGATCAAATGTATTCTGAAGTTACATCTAAATACATTTTGTAGCAACAGTTGGACTGAAATGATGCTCAATAAAAGCAGAAGAGGTATTGGATGTGATGTGGATTCTTCTATAAGTTGATAGATGAGAGGTAGCAAATAAGTTAATTTGATTTTAAATAATATTTCACCCTATCATTGTTTATCATGTTTAAAAGATCTGATTAAACGATTATGCTTTTTTCCCCACTTTGGATTATTACAAACAGGAATTTTTCTTGAGGTAAAAGGAAAAAAAAGTAGTTTCCTGTCGTTAAACTGACAGAAAAACATCTCCAATAACCCTTCTCACCCTGGTCACAAACTTTTGGAAACCCTCCCCTCTGGCAGAAGGTTGAGAACCATCAGGACCAAAACCTCACGCCATAAAGAAAGTTTTTATCCAGCAGCAACTGGCCTCATCAACGAGGCCAGTGACCCCCACCTATTCTTCTCTCACCCCCCTCTACCCCACTAATTTACCCAATACGACGTTCAACTTTTTCTGGTTTGTCGTTGGACATTCAATATTTTATTTTATTATTTATTATTATTATTTATTTTATTTTATTCTATATTTTTATTTCTACATTGTATGTCGTTTCTTGTTCTCATAGAAGTGTTGTGCACCTAACACCAAATCAAATTCCTTGTAGGTGAAAAACCTACTTGGCAATAAACCTAATTCTGATTCTGATTCTGAAAGTCCTCCCTGCATGCAGCTGTGCTGTGGAAACCCAGTCAGACACGTCCCAGGTTATTTCAGTGAAAAAACAATCAGACAGCGAGTTTTTTTTGTTTTTCAAAATTATCTTTATTAACAAACAAACTTTTCAATGACAGAACAGAGCAGGACTAGGACTCAATAGCCTTCGGATCAGCGGGTTGGAGCAGGCGGTGTACGATCAGCTCCCCTTTGCTGTTGATGTAGCTGTCAGCCATGTCCTGCTCGGCCGGGAGCCCATAGGGAGTCTTTAGAGGCTGTATCCTGCAAGGACGGAAAGTAAAAAATGGGTAGGGGGCCGGAGTTTCCTCAAATTAAGTCTGTCTCAAAGTAGGTGTGCTCATCCTAATGCTTTCTGGCCAGCTTTGAAGACATAGAAATATTACTGCAGCCATATGGCGGGTGTGTGGTAAAACGTTTTCCCCAGCAGTCTTACCTCACGAGGTGTTTGACAAATTTCAGCTGGCTGTTGACCGCGGGTATATTTTTGTGAATTACAGCCTTGTGGGCCTTCAAGAAAGACGCATAAAAAGAAAAGGTTAGCAGATACAAAAATTAATCTCAGTGACTGTCAGAGGATGGAGAGACCTCCACTAAACTGCACGTTCAGCAGTAGTAAAGTTATTTCTTAGGGCTTAAACTGCAGACTTTTTCTGACCTTAACTTTTGTTGAATTATTCCTTGAACGCTCATTAGCGGGAATGCCTTGAAAACCTCCCATTTTCAAGGACTTTGTAAGCCATAAACCGAGATACAAAGCCATCTTCTATCAATACTATTCATGAAAGCTCGCCTCACCTTCTGTAGGCCGAGGTATTTCACCATTTCCTTCTCCCAGTACGGCCTTCCCACCACGCTTTTCACACGTGTCACTATGTGCAGCTTGTGGGGTCGGTCGGGGTCGCCACCATACCTCTCGTGCTCTTTAGATCTCTCGGCAAAAAACTGTTAAAAGCAAACGATGGATCATGAGCAACAGAGCCAACGCCTCCTGAAAGCTGCTTCACCAGTACAGTGACTGGATTCCTCCACCTCTCTGTGCTGGATCCTGCTGAAAATGCTCAATGCTATGATGACTTTGGCGAAAATGTCACCGAGATGCTGCCTCAAGAAAACAGGACTATTTGTTTATTTTTTTCAAAAAGCCAAAGACTGCTGTGGCTGATGGGACCGGTGTGGCAGACGTTCCCTTACAGCTTAGTAGTTCTTCAACGAGGCACTGACACAACAGGGAAATTCGGTCTGTACCTCTTTTGGAATCCTTGCTTTGGAGAATTTGCTGCGTGCCGACACGAACCACCAGCTGGGTGACAAAACTGCCGCTTCTTTCAGGGTCTGTCACATAATCACAAAGTTGGGGGAAAAAGATTTCAAATATGACAGAGAAATTCATTTGTGGCCTCCTACAAACCACTAGATGCAGTATTCCAGACACCACCTGTTTCTCAGACATCAGATCTTGCCAGTGAACAATGAAAGCCATCGCTTCAATCTGTTGCTTTTTTAGTTATTAAAAGCTTTATCCTCTTAAACACTTGGGAGCCCCCAGTTTTTTCCTATTGCACGTTACACTTAATAAATTACGAACAGACAAATATCTGGTCACCTGCATTTAAATATAAGAAATGTTTGTGGTGTAATGTTTGCCAGGTGGTATCAAATACACTTCTACCGATCTATACTCTATTGTACAAATAAAGAGAGCAAAGATGTCTTTATAGTTCTATGTGGAGCCCCTACAATGGGGATGTTTAGGAATTCTTAAGTAACTACACGGATTTCTGCTTGGTTTACTCATAAAAAATGTTATGGCGTAATTCACCCAACTCCTAATTATAGAGCAACATGAGAGGACAACAGTAATGGGACTTTGCTTAATGTTAGTCAACGCAAGCAGGAATATAAACAATGCAGACTGGAAAACCAAAATGTCAGACATTGTGATTAACATGTCTGCGATTAACATAGATCATTACCTTGCAAGCCGTGACAACGTGTGTTTGAGGCATAACAATCTGATTCATGTTCTTACCTTAAACGACGCAGAGCTGAAACTGCGAAAGACAGCTGACATGTTGAATTTCTACACGCCAAGGTTACGGCCCTTCAATCTGTTAATGACAAATGCGAGCGGGGTGTCACTAGGCTTGCTTAATAAATACTCAATTTAAGACCCATATTCAACGTGGGGGTAAAAAAAAGTTCCTTAAGTGATTAGACGAAATACATGAATCACGTTGGTATCATGTCTTTGCTACGAAGCGGATCAACCGGAAATATAGAGTTACCTCTAAATGGCGCCGATGTACCAATTATGCTCAAACTATTGACCTATCCTTTTTTGCTGTTTTACTTGAGACTTTAAAAATGTTTTACATTTAATTAAAAACATGAATACACTATAATATAAAACATACATATATACCTAACCTATAAGTTTATGCCTTTACAAAAATATGTATCAATATTTCAAAGTCCACATTGCGTACAGTACATTTCCCCGGGAGTTATTTTGATGGTACACCCATGCAACTGTCTTCCTGGTAGGGTAGAGCTGCCTCTCCCATCACCTTTCCCGTACCGAGTTAAGAATGGCACCACTAAAGTAAGTCATTAAAAGAAATAAGTAGACATAACAATGACAGAAAACCATGTGTCAGGGATGGAGGCGTCTGCCGTGTCCGTCCTGAAGCGTGCCGTGGAGCTGGATCAGAGTGGCCGCCTCCAGGAGTCTCTGGTGTGTTACCAGGAAGGCATACAACTACTTATTGACGCGTTGAAAGGTCTCCCACACACATCTTTAAGTTTAAAATAATACCTAGTAAACACCCTAAAAGACCAGAACTATCACCTTTCTGTGTTTTCTGTGTCAATCAAGCAGCTGTTAAAGATGAGACGAAAAGAGGGCACTACAGGGAAAAGATCAAGGGCTACATGGACAGAGCTGAGCAAATCAAAGCTCATGTGAACCAGATGAAAGAAGGTACTGTACTGTTCCCTACTAAAGGTTCAGAAATAAGTCGTTTTATGTAAGCAATCGCCCTCGCCAACTCTGTAAAATAGCCTGATCATCACACTGTTTGTTGTCATTTATGCCATGTGAAATAAACCTTTTCTAAAGACTGGTGGGATTGAGGATCACTTTGCGGAGACATGCAGTTACTTGTGTTTAATACCTTTAGAAATCGTAGAATAATAATAATCACAAAAAGACAAATCTAGAAAAAATAAAATAATGTAAATTTCTGAAAAATTGTTTTCAGAATTATTTGTGTGTGACTATTATTCTGTCATTCTGCCTTAACAGATGGAAAATACCACGAGCAAATTAAGATATCAGAGGATGCCACTGGTTACAGCTACGAAGCCCTGCTGAAACCCTACATCAGCAGCGCTCTCACAGAGGTCTGGGTGGAGGATCCATACATACGACACACCCATCAAGTACGAGCTTTACTTTTGCTGTTTTTTTCCCCTCCTCTGACCTTTCTTCTTCTTCTGATTCTTTTAAATTCAACTTTGTTCAAAGATTACAACAGCGGAAAATTAATTAATTTGACCAAGCATACGATGAACACTGGGACACTTGAATCAGCCTCCTGTTAGTTGGTTTTAAGACAACTTTATTGATCATTCAAAAGAAAATTCACTTTAGACATGCAAGAGCTAAGGGGTTAAATATAGTTATTACCTTAGTTATTCCAGCTGACAAATTTCTAAAGCATTTGTGCTTTAGCAGATGAAAAATAGCACGTTTCCATTTGCAGATTTGCTCCCTGTAACAGTCATACTCTGGAAGACTGGGATAATTGAGGATTTTTGAGTTGCTCATTATTTCAGGACATGTTGACAAAGTAATTACTCATTACCTATTTTTTTACATTCACCTTATCCTTTTGGGGGTAGTTTCCTTATTTCTTCCAGTTTCAATTGTACCCTTATTCAGTCCTATTATTTAGAATCATATCTATATTATCCCAGTTCTTAAATCACTGGTTGGCTGAGGAACACGAACAGTTGAGTCTGGTGGTGCATCAGGAGGCTGGCAACACGGAAGAGGAGAAAAAGTCACTTTGAACAGAAAGAAACCTCCAGAAGAATCAGCCTCTGAGAGAGTAGGTCAGTGTCTCATTGAGGGCTTATTTCAAAGGATTCAGGAGATTTTACAAAAGAGAAGCCGATAATGCATCCCAACGAAAGGTGTAACAGAAAAATCTATTATATTTCCTTAGAATTGATTGAAAAAGATGTATTTTACACCGCATCAAACCGAGCTGTCACCTCTCCTCCACAGCTGTACAACTTTGTGCGGTTCTGTGAGATGCTGCTAAAAGCCCCCTGCAAGGTGAAAACCATCCATCTCCTCACCTCACAGGATGAGGTAGGTTCTGAAAAAAAATCTGATCTCACTGGGTAATGAGCTGAAAGCAGCTTCCTCATCTTTGTCTGTGCAGTTGTTTGACTGACACCCGTTCTGTCCCGCAGCCGGACAGCGGCCAGCAAAGCAGTGCTCTGTCTGAGCTCAAAGAGAGCCTCAGGACTCTGGGGGTCACTCTGGATCTTCAGTACTCCTCTACGATCCATGACAGGGAGATCAGGTGTTTTCCTCTTCAGTAACAGTCACATTTGTGTTGGTTTTTAATTATAGATGTTTCTTTATTTTGAAAGAGATCCATTTTTTTGTTGCGCACAGTGTGTAGCAACGCTTATGGCTAGCATAACTTTGGATTTACTTTGTGGGACTGAACATGCTTTCTTTTATCTCTTTTATTTGCAGGTTTGACAATGGCTGGATCATCAAAATCGGTAGAGGGTTGGATTACTTCAAGAGGCCTAAGGTAAGAGAAAAGCCTTCATTCTTCAGCAGTCATTTGCTGCTATGGTCAACACATTGACCTGTGGCTGTCTTGGTGCCCCACAGGGTCGATTCTCCATCGGGTATTGTGACTATGACCTGCGGCAGTGCCAGGAAACCACCGTTGACATCTTTCACTCGAAGCACACAAAAACCTTATGAGATTAAATTCATTCATAATGACTTGAATTACTTACTTGCTCTAAAACATGCACACACCTGCTGTGCTGCTGGCGTTGCCTTCAAACAAGACTTCTTAGCCTGTTGCTGCTCTGATATGTTGTTACCCACAGCTAATTTGAACATTGATTCCACTGTCTTGTCTTGGACGGGTCCTTTTAGGCACTTTTGCTCCTTTTATTTGTGTTTTAATTAAATGCAGAGAGAGGGATTTTAAACAGGTTGTACCACCATCTGGTGGAAGAATTCATGTATTTTCTAAAAATTATTAAATGTTTTTATACTACCATGATTTCATACTGTTAACTTTTTCTCCCGTGTTGAAATATTGACTGTTTCAAGCAGTTCATCGTGAAGTAAAAATGTCAACAAATCCGTTTAAATCTGCAGTGTTGATTGGCTATTTCCCAAAAAGCATCATTCTAAGTGTCCGAAGGGCTCACATCCATTGTCGTTTCACAACATTCCCCCTGAACATCACAAGCTGTGGTGAAAACCCCATTTTCTCACAGGCTTTTCCACTATGGCTGGCTTTGAGCTCAGGGAGCTAAAAGTGTCATGTGGCGTAGCTTTATGGTTCACACATTAACACAACATTGCCCACATTCATGACAAACCTGCACTGACACTCAGTTAATGATTACCATCAAAAACACCTTAGGAACAAATGAAAAAAAAAAAGTGAAATGCCTGAGTTTCTGCATTTCTGTAGGTCTTTATGTACAGTAGCTAATATCAAACACAGTGCTGCATGAAATATGTGTTGTACTACTTGTCTGGGTCTGGGATATTTCCTGTATTATGAAGTGAATGAAATATGATCACAGGGGAATTTTGGACAGGAAACAGTTTCCTGTATGTGAAAAAATTGACAATAATCCTGCGAAATGTTAATGGAAAGCTTTTCTTCAATGAACTGAAGCAAAATCTTCCGATTCCACAACACTGGGATCAAATTAGACATGGGCCTTTATCTTAATACGCATCTCTTATCTGGGTTGAGATGAAGGAATTCTAACCCATTGGAGAACCTAATGAATGGCACACACTAGTGTACAGGGACTTCCATCAGTGGTCTGTTTGCCTGCTGGAGGAGGTGGACGTCCCTGGACGCAATCTCACTGTGGTGTGTTGACATGTGGATGTTTGTTGCATGTAATGCAGATGTCAGTGGATTTATTTTCTGGGGGATGACATGAGGATTTGTGCAGTGAGGGGCCTCATCAGAGAAGCTGCTCAGCCTCACAGCCAGACGGATGAATGTGGATGCAGCCGTTTGCTTTTAAACTGATGCTGCCCTCCCTCTTCCTGACTGTAGCCCAGTGGCCTAGATACTGCTTCCATGTCTGAATCCAATCCTAGGTGTGTGCGCAGGAAGTTGTATTTTAGTCCAATAGGAATATTGTTTTTTTTACCGTTTTTTTTTTTTAAAAGCACTAGATAAAATTAGAAAAATATTCAAAACATGAATGTTCTTTAGCAGACTGTAGATTCACTTATACTGGAGATTTTGTTGGAGTTTTAATTATATGTACAACAGATCAAATTAAGGCAGAAAAAAACCTAAAAGAACCATTTTCTTTAAAGAAAACATAGCAAAATATTCTAATAAAACACACAGTAGACAAAATTATTTTTATGTTTTATCGTTACAAATTTTCTCATTCAAAGCAACATCTGGACAGCTTACTCTCTGTTGTTGTTTTTCAACTCTGTTATGGATTTATAATCTGCTGTTCAGATGTAAATAAAATGCAAAATTCCCCCTTTTTCTCCTCTGATCTGGTTTTCTAATGAAGGTTTAAAGCAGCAAGAGGGTTCTGGGTTTGAATCCCCGGGGGAACCAGGACCTTTCTGTGTGGAGTCTGCATGTTCTCCCTGTGTCTGTGGGTTCTCTCCGGGTTCTCCGGCTTTCTCCCACCATCCTAAAACCCGCATGTTAGGTTGACTGGACATTCCAAACTGCCCTTAGGAGTGAGTGTGTGTCTGCGATGGACTGGCAGACGGTCCAGAGTGTACACCGCCTCTCTCCCGTTGACCACTGGGATAGGCTCCAGTCCCCCCGCGACCCCATTAGGGAATAAGCGGTTCAGAAAATGGATGGATACATGCAACTCCATGATGACAGGAACCCAGACGGGAACAGCAAGCGCCTTTACCGGCCAGCTGAGGGGACATCATACTGGACAGGCCCACTGTGAAACCAACGAATAGAGTCCATGTATCCAGATAACCTGACTGATTATGTGTATGGTTGCAAAGATTATGTAATGAGTCAAGTCTCATTTAACTTATGTAGAAATAAACCCGGTTTCAGATTTCTGTAAAGCTGTGGGAGGGCTACTTCGTGGCTGGTAACTGAAGTGCTTTTTGCACCCACCCACCCACACACACACACACACTCACACACACACCTTTGTCTCTAATCACCCTGGGGGGAGTGAACAACCCGGGGTAATGAATAAACAGTTCCATGAGCCAGGATTCCTATATGCATGTCCTCTTTCCAGCTGGAGCTTTATTTTTTCCCTCTACTCTCATTTCTAGGCCCAAAATCAGGTTAACGTTTTATAAGGAGCTTAGCGCAGAGGGCCACAGCGCGCCACCAATGTAATAGAGTGTCCCTCCCTCTCCCTCGCTCACACATTCTCATCTGCCCTCCTTTCTCTTTGTGCATTTGCCTATCCTGTCATGCAGTGATCTCTTCCTCTTCTCTTTCATTTATTTCTCCCTGCACGTTTTTCCGCCTCTCGCCGCTTTGCCTCTGCATCTGCAGATGTGGACGGCCCGGTTCTGAGCCCTGAGACGTTTGGGCTGTGGCACGGCCGGTAGCACCGTGTGAAGAGGGCGACAAACAGGAGGGGGAGAAGCCCAGCTGCCCGTGCAGTCCCTGAGTAAGTTGGCTTTTTTTGTTTCTTCGTTTCTTTTGTTCAGTTTGTCCCTGGACACCCCTTTAACGGGTGTATTTCACGTGAGATTCCAGGGAGAGTTTTGTCTGCTCCACGTGACGTGGGAAAACTGGGATTAAGCCCTAGTTGTGGATTATTATGGGGAGGGGAAATCTTACAAGGATCTCACAGCAATCTCAATAATCCAGTAGATTATCCTGTTTCTCTGAGGGCTCGGGGAAAATCGGAACCTTGATTCATGAGAACTTGGCAGTTATTGTCGATGTTACAACCCAACCAAGTTCAAGTCTATTTTTTGACAGAACCTTAACGTTTTCTTTTAGTCAGACGTGATGAGACAGGTTTATTGGGTGTCATGGGGCAATCATACGCCTACATCATTAAAAAAAAGTGCACTCCTTGATAGGAGAGGTGCAGGGTGGACTTTGTATGTTTGTCTATAAGCTGATGCATCTTGTCTTATCAGGCGTACAAGCGGGGTCATGCTCTGTTGTCTCTTTGAGTATATAGATAGAATAAATAGAGTGGTTTATTCCTGCATCTCTAACAGAATACTGTCTCCAGGGTAGGTATTAGGGTGGAAAATTAAAAACAAAGGAAGAAAATGACCTCAATCTATTTGAGTAAGCGTATAAAACCATTCTGCTCTAACCTACAAAACACGGTATGTTTTTAAATCTTTATTGTTATGATCGCCACTGGAATAGATTCATTTCCCACTGTGCATGATCCATCTGCGGTGATGTTAACTTTATCAGAAGGATAGGGATTCCTCGCACGCCCCGCCTAGTTGCAATCACGGTTTGTTGTGTTCCTGATAGTGAAAGATAATAAACCTTTGAACCCCACGTCTGTATTTCCGTCTTCCACCATGTGACGACTACTTTTAAGCAACTGTGATCCTTCGCTTCTTTGTAGATGCAAACACTTCTTACCAGTATTTTCTTTGATTATAGACATTTGTGATATTATTTTATTGTTTAACTGGTGTAGTTCTGCAGGTGGCATTCATCAGTGTAATAAAAAGAGGTCTAATGATGAGCTCCACATGGGGCATGATATTAGGAACAAACCAGTCTTAGACCTTTTAAAACAGATTGATGTTTTGTTTGTTTTGTTTCTAAGGCACCATCCCAATGGAGTATTTCTCTGGAGATAAAGAAGGAAGCACAGATTACATTCCAAGTAAGCTTATTGCTCATGTAGCGCTAAACAAAAGTATTACCTTGATTACAAGCGGGTTTTCAACATACATCAGCCAATAAATAAACTGAATTTCACATTTTTATACCGAAACAACATCAATATCAACTTTATGATTTACACCTCAGACAATGATATTAGAAATCATCAGTGAACGGAAAGGATTTAGAGATGTGATAGTGGGAGTTCTGCTTGAGTGGTTGTGTATGTGAGTGACTGTGACCTGGATTTTTCTTTCTCAATCTCTGTCAGAACATGAAAAGCCCAAGCGCAAATCCCTGAAAGCCCGTCTCTTCAGGAGGAGTAAGAGAACAGGTGATGAATCCCCCAAACTCAGCCAGTCAGCCAGTGACATCACTGCCGGAGAGGGACTGGATTCAGACGATGATTTGGAGTGAGTGTCCGTATGATAGGAATTCATTCCAGATATTCGGTCTCGTTCCTTCCTTTTTTGCCGATACCTTTAATGTTCTTTTGTCTGGCCACTTTAGATCCTCTGAGGCCATGATGGGATCGCGAGCATTGTCCCATGAGAGCATCTTCTTGGCTGATGAGCCTCAGACAGACACTGAACCAACCAGGATTTTATCCCAAGAAAATGTTCATAGCAAGATCAAAGCTCTGCAAGTATGTTTTTTTAATTCTCAGAATGGTCCTCAGAACGAGGAATTTATGGTAACTGGGGCTCATGTGAAAGTATCACTCTGCACCCGGTTGTCTTAGATGAAGCTTCAGCTGCAGAAAATGCATTTCGGACCACCGACCATGGCTCTGCCAGTAAGAAATCCAGAGGGAGGCCATTCAGAGGACAGCGTTCACTGGGACTCCCATGATACCTCAGGAGGGGGCATCATGCTCACCAAGGTGGATTATCATCCCAGTCATGTACCTCGGAATCCTATAAAAGAGTTAGCTATCAAAACCGCTGGATTTTTATCTTTTGTCAACAGACAGCTTTTCCTGTACATTAAATCCATCACACAGCGAGCACTATTTTTAGACAGATTAGAGGTTTAAGGATATATGTGTATTTGGTTTCAAATAAACCTCAGTGGTTAATATTGTACTCAGTAGAATGGTATAGTTCATTTAAACATTTTTATCCATAACATTAATGCCAGAAAGCTTAAATGTTGTTTAAACTATAAATGAGGTCCAGTGTGAAAGACATCTAAATCAATCTATCCATTTTCATTACTGCTTATTCCTAGTAGGGCTGTGGAGGCGCTGGAGCCTGTCCAATCAAGTCACTGGGTGAAAGGACGTGTACACTCTGGACAGTCTTAACTCCTGTGTTCTAATGAGAGTACTGTTACCAGAACAAATCAACCATTAATTTTACTCGTATTTCCTACATATATCGTCAATTAAATGTTGATGTTGGCAACACATGCAAAGAAAGTTGTGGAAGGGGAAAGTGCATCACCATGTTGGGAACAGAGAAAACCATATGATATGGTTTTGTAACCAAAACCTGACCACGGAGCCATGTTGTGATAACTGCCATCTGTGGCAAACGAATTACTGAAATAAGCAATGCATGGCCTGAGAAAGACAGTTGCTCCAAAATGTTTCATTCAGCTTTCATGGAGCCATCAGAGATGCCAAAGTAACACATTCGTCTGTCCTGCTGCTTCCTCATACTGTCACAGATACTGCCTTTGGTGGTGTACGGACAGCAAGCTGTTTGGGGACATGATGTTCATGATATCCAAAAAGATTTCAAACATTTTGATTCAGAGTATTCTTTATTTATGAATAGTGAGTGAATATGGCTTTGCTTTTGAATTTTGCTTTCAATCCCTTTCACCAGAGATCTTAACAGAGATCTTAACACTGTTTTAGGAGTTGCATTCACATTTAAAAATATGTACCATATAAGAAGGGTAAGGTGGGATATATGCAATGCAGGCAATCATTCAACTAAGTTTTTAATACCAAAAATGTTATAATTGTACCAATACATTTTGTGAGGTCTGTTGTTTTATGTCTTCATTTACAGAACAACCACTTATTTGTGTATTTTTTTTCTTTTCAGACAACATCTCAGCCAGCCTCTTGTACACTTTCACCCATCTTAAAATTTGCACCAAACAAATCGCTGCCCCCAACTCCATCCCATCCTTTTTCCCTTCCTGGCCCCTTAAATTCTTCTTCTTCTAATGTTGAGGCTCCATTAGACTTTAGCAAGCCGGCAAAATTCACAAGATGCTTAGATAATTCTGCTGCCCGCCATCGGATGTCTGTTAAACCCAGAAACCAGAGAGCCACCACCAAGAGAAAACCCTCATATGTGGTGAGAGGACCATTTCTCTTTAGTTTATTTACTTTCTCTGAAGTAAACACAAAATTTAATTTGAGTTTTCTCTAATTTAAAAATCTCCTTCCCCATTTTCTTTTTTTTTCTTCCATTTCTGAAGGGTCAGCGCAGTTCCTTCCACACCATAAACAACACTGACCAACCAGACTCTATTACAAAGAAAAAGCAAGAACTTCATGCTCAAGAGGAACTGTTGGTCACGTTCGAGGAAGCACCTAAAAACTCCATCCAAAGTCAGGCTCTTCCTCAGACAGGAGCATCCCAGGCACCATGGGCTTCGTCTCACAGCGCAGTGGATCCAGTACCCAGTGGACGGCCAAACTTGTCCTTTATAGAGGCTGAAATAAAGGGAAAAAAAGATTCTGACATGGAGAAGCGTGTAATATACCATGACAAGACAAATACCCTTAAAAAGGCTGAAATGACTGACCAGCTGACCACCCCTGACCAGTTCTCTTCTACCCTTGGGTCTGTGGTGGCATCCAGGCTTAGTGCTGTTAACCAGCACCTTCAGGATGAGGATGAACCTACAAGAGGAATAAAAAGACCAGTTGCTGGATCTGGTTCGTTCCATTCTTCTGCAAACACATCGAAAAAACGACATGGGGAGAGACCCCAGTCCGGCAGCTTTTCGGGAGAGCTGGAACAGATTGAAACAAGGCTTAAGGTCACTGGGGAAACAGAGGAGAAGAACATAAAGGAGAGACAGGAACTTAGAAGCACCCTACGCAAAGCTAACTCCTCTGCTGTGGGAGGACCAAGACAAGAGGGGGCGCCGACCAAAATCTCAGCCGTTCCATGGGACAGGAAGGAAAGTCTGAAAAAGGTTGAGTTAGTGGCACCATCTAAAAACATACCCACAGATACAGGCGCTTTAGAGGCAGTGGAGGTGGACGGCAGCCAGGAGCAGGTAGAGGAAGCTGAGGAAGCAAGAGAAGTTCAGGAGGAAGAAGGAAAGACGGCGTTCGGCGTTAAACTGCGTGCCACATCTCAGTCGGTGAGACTACGGTCTGAGGCCGCCACCAAGCGCCATTCAAGGACAGAGCAGAGCGAGGACCAAACTGACACACAGAAATATCAAGAAAAAAGTGAGAATATCAAAAAAAATTCTGAAAGGTTTCCAGGAAACACGTCTAGTACAGTCAGACCAACAGGTGAGTGGTAACTTTTCATCTATATACTGACAAACACAGGAGGAGAAATGTATATGTTAAAAAAGAGTGGTCTTACATGGTAAATAGCTCTAAAGTGTAAAATTTTACTAGTCATAGTTTAACTTTGTTCTCATTAAAACACCATGCTATCTTCAACAGTGTTATCAAGCATATCTAACTGGTTGATGTCTCTTCTCAGATCCAGTCACATCTGGCAACCCCCCTCCAGTCAAGCATAATGCTCCCCTTTCCAGTCTGAACACAAAGGTCACAGAAGCCAAAACAAGCTGTTCAAATCAGAAAGAGGCAGGAACTGCAATTCAGGAGCCTGAGTCAAGCGCCCAAAGTTCCTCATCCGAAGCATCCTGGATTAGTTTAGCGATGGAAAAGACCAGGAGCCTCCAACAGCTTTTCACTAGCAGATTTCCAAGAGATTTTACAGGTGCTCAAACAGCTGCCCAACCTCAAGCACATGTGCAGCCCACCAATCAAACCGAGGAGTCTGGGCCTGCAAAGCAAGCATCAGTGAATATAGTGATAGAGGAATCATTTCAAAGCCGAGGTCAGGCACATACTGTCAAACTACCAACAGTGGCAACACACCAGAAGACAGCAGAGATGTCTCCTCTTCGCTCAAGAGAATCCCAAATATCAAAACAACCCTCCGATGACCAGGCTCAGACAAACATAACTCAGCTTGTCTCACAGTCAGTGTCTCCTCCAGCTGTTAAGACCGTCCCATGGACCACTCAGTCTCCCTTACGGTCTTCTTCACAAACAGCAACGACATCTAACTTTGCACAAAGGAATACCTCACAGTCTCTTGCGCAGGCTAACCTCTCCTCTGGCCAGCAGCAACCCTCTTGGAGCAATCGAGGTGTCCAGCCTACCACCCAGCTCAAGCCCACAGCTGCAGCTTCGGTCTCACCAGCTGCAGCTCATACTTCAGACTCAGCCTTGGAAAGCGGAGAAAAAGAGGCCACCTTGCAAAAAGAGGTTCCGTCACTCTCTATTAGACGAGCAGTTTGGACCGGTTCAGCGACCGACCGGGCGGCTTTTATGGAGAAACGGGGAGAGGGGGCCACGACACCTATACTCAAGGGGGTTTGTGGTACTTTTTTTTGTAACTCTCATTGCCTTCATATCAGAGGTGTAATATCCCTAACACACTTCGACTTCGCAGGTCCTTCCAGCTAAATTGAACTACATTTTTTGGGGGGTAAAGTACAATTTTTCTAAATCACAGGGGACAACAGAGTTGGGTACAGAACTAATTAGATTTGGAGCATCGTTATAAATTAAGAGCACCATATTACATTTAAAATTAGCACATCTATTTCTCTAAAAGTAAACACAATGTCAAAAATGCTTTTTCAAACGGAGGCTAAGATCTTTGATTTTATTCCTTTGTATATTGCTTTTTGACTGCCAAGATTGTGTATGTTCTAACTCTGTAATTCTTTTAGGTGGAACTGAGAAAAGCCCAAATAGAAATGCAAACATCAGGTGATGCCCCCTCCTCCCCAAAAAACACACCCATAAACAAAGATTCAGTGGATGGGAGACAAGAGGCGAAACTTGCAGGTGTGTTTTTTACTCACTAATCTTAATGGTGAATGTACAGATAAGACATTGTTATCCAAAGGGACCTTACCTGTTTTATTTTTTAGAATCCAGTCCCACCAAAGTTCTAGAAAGGCTAGAAAAGCTGCGAGAAGAGAAATGGTTGCAGAAAAATGTGGGGTCCTCTTCGCCACCGTCATCACCACCCACACAGCCATCGGTGATGCAGTCGATGTCCGACAGCAGCCAGCCGTCCTGGATGGAACTGGCAAAGAGGAAGTCAATGGCTTGGAGTGATAAGACCATGGACTAAAAAAAGAAAAACAGAATTATACACAATAAGTGTGAGAATGAAAATGAACCAAAATAAATGGAATAATTTTCTATTTACAAGAAAATACTCATTCAGGTTGATGTGTTGAACGTCAGGTGGAGCTATCAGACCGATGGTAATACTATTTTTTTACCCTGTTGTGGGTTTGTTTAATTTGTAGTGTGAGACACTGACAGAGACAGGGATTAAGTTAAAAATTGAGCTTCATCCTCTATTCAGATACGTCTGGAGGTGATTCAGCACTTCCCTGCTGTAAAAAAGTGAA
Source organism: Menidia beryllina (assembly GCA_013363375.1). Classification (NCBI taxonomy): domain Eukaryota; kingdom Metazoa; phylum Chordata; class Actinopteri; order Atheriniformes; family Atherinopsidae; genus Menidia; species Menidia beryllina. The sequence goes on from JABUIW010000214.1 coordinate 2,193,965, forward strand.
TGTCAAAGAACACATTTTCTAATATTGATTTTTGTTTCCATCTTGTTTGAAATGGATATGGCCAAGGAAAAAGATATTAAATCACTATATTACATTTCATTGTTTCATTCATTCTGTGCCATTATTTGGAAGATGACCGGGAGCGTAGAAAAATGGGGATTGCAACCGAGGTATTCATTCATTGTCTACACCACTTCTTAGTAGGATGGTGGGGGCTGGAGCACACAGCTGACACTGAAAGAGAGGGATGAAATCTGTTTCAGTGACCAATATGTAATTTCACTGGTCTAAAGCGCCACCTGCAGGGGAAATCTGGGAACTTCCCTCAGCTTAATAGCTTTACTATAAACATGATCATGGAGATGAACTTTCAATGATAATCCAAAACCTTTGATGGGCTTTTTTTCCTCAGGTGTAAAGAAAGAAACAATGATGGTAAAATTCTATAGAGATGTTTTGGTCTGGAGATACTCAGCAAGGCATACTACACATATTGTTGCAGCTCTATGTGAAATGTGTGCACTGTAAAGCCGCTATGTGCTTTTCCTGTGATCTCAAATACAGGTCTAAAAAAATTAAAAGTGGAAACAAAGGTGTTTCCAATTATATGACTATGTACTGAGGAGATTATGACTGTGATGGGTACACGAATGAGGTTTAGAATTTTCAGCCAATTCAATTCAAGAGCCCCACACACACAATAAAAAACAAAGATGTAAAAATTAGAGATATTTCTATAGATAGCAATGTAGTTTAATACCCATCCCCATCAATACACTAAACTTCTCCACTATGATTTGTGTGATGAAGTGTCCAAAAAAGAGTAGCAGCAGGTCTATTATGAAATTGCCTTCTTTGGTGAATCAGTAGAGGTCGCTGTGGGAGTTTCACCCTGCACCAAAACGTCCCCTTGTTACAAAAGCGAGTTTGTAAACATAAGCGGGAGTGGACGCGGACGACCATTCGCCCAGCTCAATGACATGAGGTCCTGTTACTTTCCCTTGGCAGTGTTTGCCAGCCTTCTGTGTCTCAGTCAAAGCTACAGACTGAGGAGCTCCGTGTCCTGGGTCGTGTCCTCCAATGATGTTGATGTAGAGGACGGGGACCTGTCGGAGGAAGCCGCTCCGGCCCTGCTGGTGGACGGCGCGGCGCTGTGGAAAGCGAACGTCCTCGGAGACAGCTTGGAGACCCCCGGGGAGAAAAACAATGCCGACAGAAACAGTGCAGCGAAGCGGCCCTCCCGTTTGTTCTCGTACCGTTTAGAAAAGCTGAAGTCTAGAGGCGTCTCTCCTCCTCCGCACCAGGAGACCGCGAAGACTGCTAGATATATAGCACATTACAGCGACTGGGGACACCTGGCTACCATCTCTACACAGGATAAGGTAAGTGAACATGGGTGAAACGACCCTGAGTATGGAGCACACTGTTGGAGTGGGCTATAAACAAGGTGAGAGAGGCCAAATAATATTGGCTTGAACAAAAAAAAAGCTCACCTACATTTCCTGTGTATGTATCTATCTTTAACATGCCACTCGAAACTAAACGCTAAACATTGTTCTCACAGGTGTTATCAGTTATGTGTATGATTAGGTAAGGTCACATGATCAAGACGCTACGGTGGCCCTGAGGCGCAGAACATTACGCAATAAAAAGCTGTAATAACATTTTGAAAAACTTAGACAACATCCAAAAATATTGGTCAGCTCCACAAAAAAGTTTAAACAACTGTCTAAAACACAGCCAACAGAGAATGAGACAAATAAACATTTTCCAAAATATTTTTTGATAATGCAGCTTTTCTACAGTTGTCATTTATAAAGATAAACAAAAAGAAAACTCTGAAAGACGGACAACATTGCATGCTTTAGGGTGGAAAGAATCCAAGTCCAAGGCATTTCATTTCTTGTCTTTACTGCAGTCTTCTGAGACATATTGAGAAATACACCTTCCCTTTCATGACGTTCTGACATATTTTTCAAGCTGACTAAACATTTACATTTGTACATTTGCAGAAATATGTGGAGGAAGTTACAACACACAGTTTACAGGAATTTCAATGAAATAACAAAGAAGACACTATAAAGAAAGCATGAGCTTGCCTTTTTCACTAAGGTAACAAGACTGTCTATGCTTTCACTTTTTTTTCTAAGTGTAATCCTTGTCATTTTTTATGTGTGTCTTTGTTTTATTTTACATTGTTTGATTATGTTGGCGTTTATCTCATACCTTACAGCCTCCATACGAGATGCTTCAAAATAACTTGACAATGAAATAAAAGAATAAAAACAACTTTGTGCCTCAATAGAAAATGCATTATTTATAGATCTCACCTACAAGGATAAAAGAACTCTCAGGTTTAAAGTGAAACAAAAAAAGAGAGTAACTTATTACGTAATTAACTCACAATGATTGCATTATTCAAGTATTTGTTTTCTAGTCATTTAGACCAAACAAAAACGATTAAGTTCTTCATCAATGATTAACAGTGGAAAATGCATATTTGCGTTAGCCCACTCTTCGTTAGTTGAGTGGTGACTAGCTTTGATTCACTGATGTGGAGAAAAAGTTAAAAAGATATGGATGGCCAATCCCAGCTGTCATTGGGCGAGAGCAAGGGTACACCATAGACAGGTTGCCAGTACATTACAGAGCCATACTAAGATGAACAAGCCCACACACTCACATTCATGCCTATGAGCAATTAAGGGTCACTAATGAAACTAACACGCACGTTGGAGCAAGCTGGAGGAGAGAACATGCAAACTCCACAAAGAAATACCCCTATCAGGGAACTCAGGAATTTAACCAAACAATCATACTGATATAAAAACCAAAGGTTTTACAGTCATTTGCTGTGGTTATTGGCTCTTTTGGATCTCTTCACTGTGATATAAAGCTCCACCAGGAAGGAGCAACTATAGGACTAACTATTGTTCGTTCAATTTCTTGCTTTTTCAAATGTTTTTGGTGATCTTTTCTTATTTCAGTATGTCTTTTGTGACATCCAATAAGTGTTCCTTTATTTCCTCCCACAGATCAAAGGTATCCCCTTTGGCAACATCTTCTCTGTCAGCGATGGGCCGCTGGACAACAGCACGGGAGTCATGTATTTCTACATGACTCCAATGGACTACACTGTGGCAGACCTGGAAAGTAACCCTTACGCTTCCCTCACCTTCTCTGAAGCTGAGGGAGACTTCTGCAGGTACCTGTGTACCGCTCTTCTACTGACCACTATGAATGCCAATTCGGAGGTGATAATTGTTATTTGATTATCAGAGTAAGTGTACACATGATGAGATTTGCAACATGATGCTGTTAGCATTGACAGTGAGAGAAGAATTCAGCTCTCTATTTGACAGGATTTGGGAAGGTGTAAGCATATTACAGCTCATCAGTCTCATGATCCACACCATGTAAAATAAATCTAGTCTCCACTCATGCCACACATAAGTCTTTAACAGATTCCCACCCTCCTCCTGTAAACTTGCCTGCAGTTTTTAATTTTTACAAATGCTTTAAGAAATAATTCAGCATAGTAATACAAAAAATTCTTCCAGAGCCCTTGAGGAGTTTTGTTGGCTGGCCATCATCTTCCGGCAGATATTCTGATACAAAATATTGAGGAAAGCTGAAACATTATCATGTTACACTCAAGCTTTCATCCTGTGTCTGCTTTTGCCAGCATAACTGCTGACCCTGCTAGAGCAGCAGTTATCGCCACACTGGCCAAAGCACAGGTCAGTTATGATTGTGTAGCTGATTTGGTTAGGCTTATTTTAGCTCTGGATGTGCTGCACCCTGCTTCATTCCTGATCCTAAACATTAGGTGTTGCTGTTCATAAAATTCTGCAGTGACATGCAGGAGCAGCTATGATGATTTTTACGTTATGAAAATAGAACTTTCTTTGGTTTGGATGGGTTGTAGATGTGTCTTTTTTTATTTAAAGTCACCAGAGGCTTTGTTTTGAGGTTGCCTCTGGTCCCGGGGGGCCATACATATGCACACATATATACAGACACACACGCATATGCATGAATTTAATAGGACTTCAGTTTTGGTTTCTATTTTCATGAAACACCTTCATTGCCAAATTACTTGTCTATGTTTTTCAGGCAAATGGTATATGATCCTGAGGATCCCAGATGTGCTCGACTCACTCTAACAGGCAAGATGGTGGAGGTGGGTCCAGAGGAGCTCGCTTTTGCAAAGGAGGCAATGTTCTCAAGGTAACAAAGCTTGTCGCAGCTCGCATTGTCACATTAAATTTGAGTTGGTGTTGTTTCTCATGCTGCTCTATTTCTAAAAGACATCCTGTGATGGAAAAGTGGCCAGTTGGACATAAGTGGTTCTTCATGAAGATGGATTTGATTCAAGTATGGCTACAGGATTGGATCGGGGGAGTATCACTTATACCTCTGGAGGACTACTTTAAAGCTACACCATTTTGAGGTCCTCTACTTTCTCACAGCATCAGCCTACAAATCCAGATTATTTCAGCTGTTTTTGCTGTACATGAAATGAACAAAGTAATGATTGACACAGAACGTATACATTTTTATCAAACCTTTATTCTTTTTTTAATGATTAATAGAAAGAGAGAACAACATTCACACTCTCCTTCTTTACTCCTTCAGCTTTGCTAATAATGCAAGTAAAAACAGGTTCTGTGGTTGATGCATGAATGTATTTAGTCTGTTCACTAATTTAATTAGTTTCATGGGTTTGCACTGGGATAGGTTTGCCGTGTCAAAAAAACAAATAAATTTGTTATCAGACTGTTTCTGAGAATTTCTGATTTTTTTTTTTTTTTTTTTTTTTTTTTTTTTTTAAAAATTTTTAATTTTTTTTTTTTTTTTTTGCTTTTCCTTCTTGGAAAAAATGTGAATGAACATTACATGATTAGAAAACATGGCTCAGGTTTAAGTTTAGGTATAGAATTACACATGAAGTTGAAAGTGAGATTGCGATTTTCTGTGTGCAATGACAGTGTTTGCTCAATCGCCAGTGGTTCAAGGCCATAGGAAATTTTACATTGAAATATGATAACACATCAATCACAACAATGAGTCATATTGGTTTTGAGCAAATGAGAACATAAATGCAAGTGTCTGAAGTCAGTGTAAACTAAAAAAACTGGGGGAGTACTCAACCCTGGTGTTTGTTTGGGCCCTAAACCTGAAAGGAGCCATTCAGTGAAATGTTTGGATTTGCAAGCATAATGGCTATACAAAGTGAAACAAACTCCTCTATGCCATGTTTGCTTGTTTGCTTTATGTCGAAAATGAAAGATGAAACAAGTTTTCTCTTGAATTTATTAGGACTTCAGTAACAGGTGATCTATCTTGCCTCCTTTAAATGTTTTTATAAATATATTATAACTTCTAGTAGGTAGATTAAGAATTAAATCACCCAACAGCTGCGTTGTTTAAACAATATTAACCATGTAACCACATTTAGAAAAACTGAATTGAGTTGTTTTCACATCAATGTGCAGAATTTACTTTTATTCTGAAAGTCCAAACCGGAAAACGCTTCCCCCCACATTAACAGTTAAACGCCTTTAGAAAGAAATACCACTTTACCAAAAGACAACACGCCTCAGTTCTGAATTATTCATACCGAAAGGGGCGTTACCTATTATTTGGCATTTGCGCCAACGCACGGAGAAAGCTAAAGCTGTGAAACTACACAGCGATATAAAAAAAAAGAAAACCTAACAAGTCACCGTGTTCCGCCCTGACAGCTGTGGGTAGGTAGGCGCAGGTTAACGGACCCCGGCAGCGCTGACTAGCGGAGTCCCCAGTTAATGCTAGCTCAGTGGCTAACTCGTTCACGTAAACCGTGTCGCAGTCGTCCGGTAAAACTTTACACGACTCGGGTAGTAAACGCAGCCCTGGTTTCCGTGTCTAATTCCCCCTCTATCTGTTGCTGGCTCTCGAAGTGGCGTCAGCGTGATTTGAGGCGTAGCCTCTCGACTGCCGTCAGAGCGCGAGCAGCCTATCCCGAAGGAGCAGCCGTCACACACTTAAAATGCCTTCTACTTGCAACTTGTAGCTAACGGGCGGTTGTAAAAATTTTTACAATGGAATGCGCGAGAAAGCCGTTCGTTTTTCTGTGAGCCGAGCGTGTGAAGTGTTTGGTCACGGAAAGAGCTGACGCGTGACTGACTGCCGTTGGAGGGTACCGGGGGAGGAACACGTCTCACCCCTTCCGATAGAGAAAAAAAAAAACCGACAAGAGGAGACGCACTAAGACTGGGGTTACATCCGAGCACTCGCCTCCCAGAAGATCGGTCCGGTGAACGAAGCCGCGCTTGCCCCATCGACGTGTCCGTATGCCTGCGACCGCGTTCATCTCCACACCTCGAAGGCGGTGAGAGTCGGAGGAAGAGTCGGCAGCTCGGGGGTCCTCGACACTCAGCCGAGGGGAGGCATCGCTGAAATGAGATGAGGCTCAGAAATGGAACTGTGGCCACCGCAATCATCTTCTTCACGTCGTTCCTAAGCCTCTCCTGGTACACCGCATGGCAGAATGGCAGAGGTACGTCCAATCTTTCTCCCATTCATGGGTGGATTATGTAACGACTGGCCCCTGGCCTTAGATTTGTAAAGGCCCCCCTCACTCAGACATGTGAAGGGACGTCCTGCCAAGGACTATGACGCCCTGAAAGAGAAAAAAACACGAAACAAACCGCGCTTCATGCAGGCTTGGCTTATGCTGGTGATGTGTGTATTGCAAACGTTATCTATCCCATATCTTCATAGTGGTCGTTCTACTTCTCTTCGGATTTTTTTTGTATATCACATCTTGTTGGTTTTACCTCTCTTGACGCTGTGTTGAAGTTTTGTTTTTTTTGTTTGGTTTTTCTTTCCCCCTGGCTTTAGATGTGTGAAATTGACCTCTGAGACTTTGGGATTGTTTTTGGATTTCAAAATTCAGTTGTGTTACGTTGTGTTTTTTCTAGTTTGCATCAATTGGCAATCCTTCCTGGTGTGATTCTGTCTCATATTTGTGTGTAGTGTATTTGGTCATTTTGCATGTTATCATCGTCTTGCTTCCCTAGTTTACATCCCAACCCCCCATTTAGGGTTTGTTTGTCTCCTAATGAAATGTAACCAGCAGGTTGCCTTGGTCGTGTGGACTTTCGACACACAAGATGGAAATATTCCCACTGGGGAGGGCACATGTCATATGTAGTGTATTTAACTATTCTATTTATTTCAAGTATTACCATTCCAGCTATAATAAAAGGGTATGATCAGGCTGTCACAGGCCCTCTATTGGTTTAATATAATCTAATGACTCCCCATCATGTATGTAAAGCAACAGGTGTCTGGAAATTTTGTTACCCCAAAAAGAACAAGATCTTCTACCTGAACCATACTATACAAGCAAAGTTGTAATTTATTACATGTAATGCTTAGTACACAGTTGTTGGCACAAGCATTGTATCTCTTGTCAGATTACGCTGAGAGCAGGCTGTTCTGCTCTATTTAATAGAACTTCTACATGCGAAGCAGGGGGTTATTCACTATGACTTTGTAACGGTTATGACAAAGTTTTAAAGAAATGAGGATATCAGTTCTATTTTTTTTCTACAAAAACTAGCAAACACATAAAAGAATCCCACACCAGTGGCTTAGGGAGAATGATGGTAATCTGACCTTCAAGTGTTTGAAAAGAGGGTCTACCACAGCAAGGTGGCACACACCAGTTCACGATCGCGGGAGCAGCTCTCATCCTCTTTCTCTCTGCCGAACTCATGGTAAAACCTTCTCCAAATGAACGTTCGTTTGCAATCTGTGTTGAGAGTTGAGAGTTTGTTGAAAATAAAAGTCTGCTTGCAGAGAACTACTCCCTCGGCAGATAAGAAAGCAGTTTTTTTAAATTGTACTCCTTTCTCTTTACAATATTATTTTAACTTTGATTTGATTTGGCTTTATTGCAGTATTAAGGTCTATCGATCAGTATTAGCCATTACTTTTGAAATATTCCAAATATTCAATGTTGATTAATGATAAATTTGGGATATCTCAAAAATTTGAGTCTAAAAGATTTTAAAGTGTGGTATTGTTGCTTAAGTGCACTAAACTATCAGAATCTATTGTCAGCTTGTCTTTACTAATTTATAACTACTAGTCTGTTATGTATTAGATCTGTGCCCCGATTATCTCTAAAAATTACCAACACAGGAAATGTTGAAACCGAAGATATGCTAGTGAGCAACTGTGCAGATGAGGGGATGACCTCACCTGTGTTCAACTATCTGACTGATCTACAGGTTGTAGGAACAAGGAAGGAGCAGGGGAAATAACAAGTAAAATATGAATTTAGTGAGTGGCAAAGGAGGAATCTGCACCCTACTCGTTTGTAAATGTGCTTTCTGAAATGCTGCACTTTTTCTTTTTTTATAGAAAAAAAATTTACATTTGGACCCAAAAATGTAACAACAAAAGATATATTCTAGGGATCAACAGAACTATGAAAAGTAATCATGATCTACTTTAAGCTTTAAAGTGATACCTGCGTTATTATGGACTTCAAAATAATTCACTTTGACTGTTTTATGGAATCCCATGAACTTTGTGCTTGTAACTCTTTGCTCTCTTTGTGACAGATAAAGATCCAACACCAATTGTCCTCATTGTACGAGGCTAACAAGTGAGAGCTCAGCTCTCAGAGCCAGAATATTGCAAAAAGTCACAATAGATGATTCATCAGCTCTACCAATCGGTCCTTGTTTCTGAATCTAAAGTGCATCATACCATGTTTAGTCTAGGGTTGTCAAGATATTTGCTTGCCACACCTCTTACCAGCACGCCAAATACTGTCAAGCTGTCTCACTGTACCCCCCCCCCCAGCCCCAAAGTGAATTCCTTCTTTGCTTAGTCTGTTTCCTCCGAAGTTCTCTTTTTTTGTAAAGCCACAAGCTTCTGTTTAACTGCATGGCACATATAATTTCTGCCTACACGTAAAGGTGGATTCACCCTTCTTACATGCCATCACAGGCATGTTTACTGCGTGTTGAGACATTTCCAAAAAGTTGTACAACCACTACAGATTTCAATTCAGGCTCGTGGTATGTGAGTGAGCTGTCAAAGCAATAATAATAGGCTCCTTTTTTTTTCTTAGAGAGTGGTCAAGCTCACTAAGAAACCTTTTGATTAACCTTACATACCTTTTGACTGCATTTGGAATAGTTTTATCTTTGACAATCTGTTCCTGTTCTGCTTCCTTGACTGCTGTGAATTGGAGCTTTAAGAGTCAGCTGTACAAACACTCCATGTTGAATGGCCCTCCAGAATGTGCACTTCTCAGTCAGGGTCTCCTTCATCCCCCAGTAAGAAAACGCTGTCTGGTTCCATGGCTATGTCTTAAGTAGATCATAGTACAATGTGATTTCTTATAGGACGAATGTAGTTCAGATACTTTAAGGAAAAAAATGCTGTTGTTATGCTTGCAAGAGAAAGTAGACCTGTTTTGAATGCATTGTCTCTTTAAGTGCATTTCCCCTCGCTTAGCAGAATGTCAAAGATCCCAAAAAGACTATTTCTGATTGTGTTTTATGTAAGCCAAAAGAAAATGCATTTAAAACTTGAGAGAAAAAAAACATCAAGACATTAAAAGATAAACTCTTTTTGCAGATTTGCATTGACAAATATTGCACCACTAGCCAGCTCATGCCACTACATGTGGCGCACAGTAAAAGTTTTGGTCTCACCATATTTCCTCTGCAGCCTTTATCGGTTTGCCTTTATTCACAAGTTGCGCACTGGAATGGAACCCTCTTTCAAGAGAGGCTTGAACACAGGCTATATAGAGTATATGGAACATCACAGCGATTTGAGTTAGCTACAACAGTGTATAAACCAAATTTAACTGCCACCAGTATTTAGTAAATAGAGCTTTGAAATGCAGGACAGGTTTTATTGTTTCACTTCTGTTTGCATCTAGGCTTTTCCCAATCATTTAAAACTGTGCTAAACCAACGAAAACCAAAGATCTCTGCCTTGTAAAAAAGTTTCAGAGGAACTTTTGAAGCCAGTAGTAGAAGTTGTAGTTCACTTCTAGACTTGGCTTCAGGGCTTTTACTGAAACGAAACGACGGCATGTTTAAGCTCATAACCTCCAACTGAAAGTGACAGTCATCCAGCCGTTTCATTAATCAAAGCATGGTGACATGCGATAGGTCTTCCGAGGAATAATTTAATGTCTGTGTGGTTAAACATGACGCAGCATTTTTTTGGTTATGGCAGAAAAATTGGATTCCAGGCAAGATCAGTTACATTAAGTCTTGGATTACCTCTTTTATTCTACTAAAATCAAATAAGTCTTTTTTTTTTATTACTTTCAATTTGCATATTATCAGTTGGAATAAAAAGAATGTGGAAATAACAGCTATTTGGTACATTTATTCCTACAAATGCCACATTTAGACTTTTTGATCTACAAACTAAAGATGAGACGGCTCCGTTGGAATTCCTTCCGAGCACATCTGCTCTGTGTCCTAATGTCAAACGTATTATCCTTTTTGTAAATACTACCTCCTCTTTGTTTTACAAGAATATATACTGTTCTCTTCTGTTTGTTTTTCAAGGCTTAGTTCCCCTCCATCATCACTTCTGTCTGACACAATGGGACAGAAATAGCCCACATGATTGCTATAAAAGAGGTAAATGAGCGAGCACATTCTAGAAGGAAGGGTAGCTGCACACTGCAGGTTTTCAGCTGCGAATGGAATCGCATGTGGCTTACGGGCTTGCACATTGTGTTTCCTCGCTCGTAGTCTTTTTCTCTGCGTGTGTGTTTTCGAGCTCGTGCACAGTGTGAGGTGAGGCAGCCTGCCAGACGGATCCCGAGTGGCCCGAAAGGAAAGGCGAGCAGAGTGCAGAAATCTTCTGGGAGGATGAGAGGAGGCTGAGGTGGGGCCGTATGATGGAGAGAAAGGCCGCCAGCGCTGTGCTGACAGGGCAGTGAAGCACTGGGATACAGACACACGCTGACACGCGTCCAACTCTCCTTCTCCCAGACAGTCCTTGCTCTATTTAAGCAGACCTCTCCAGCTATTAGCGACTCAATCATCATTGTTCGCCTCCTCGTGGTTCCTCTGGCCCACAGTGCGCCTCATTCATTCGCGCATGTTCCTCCTTTACTTCTGAACGGCATTGCCAGACAGCGCACAGTTTCTCCTCAGTGTCAGGGAGAAGAGATGCTGACTGTTGGACTCGAATAGCTCCCCGTTGATTAATCAGTGGCACAACGTGTCTGAATACACTGGGTTGGTGTGTGTTTGTGTGGCTGTTGGGATGCCTCCTTACAAACGACAGTTTGAAATGTTAGAGACATGTTATGATCAGACGCTGCAAATTACCAGAATTTTAACAAACCCATTAAACAGAGTAATTCATTTTAGAAAAGAGTCTCAACCTGGCCTGTAAGGGCTCTGCTTGTTACGGGGAAACGGAAACACTTTAAAAAACAAATCTTTACTTGCATCTGGCATTGTTAACACAATAACTAGCATTCCATCACTATATAATAATACAGTATAGTATATCCTCCTTTTCATGGCTATGAAGCCTAAGCTTGGTTTTGAAAAGACACATCTAAGAGACATTTAACACCATAAAAACAGCTATATTCATTCAAAGAAAGCCTATAAAATGACACCAGTTTGTTTGGTGCCTGTTGCCTCTGTAGGCTTATCTTCCACTGCGGGGGAAAAAATACATCCCACCTCAGTGGAAGGGGCAGATATCACTCAAATGGCAAAAATGACTCCTTTAATGTGATAGTGGGACTTCCCTCCAAGGTAAGGGGGTAATTTTGCACAGGATGATGTTGAACTCGACTAAAACCATCCACTTCAGGAACAAAACATTAATGAGAGTAGGAGTGGTGGTGTAGTGGTTAGCATAGCTGCTTAGCATAGCTGCTTTCCAGGCAGTTGACCTGTGTTCGATTCCCGGCCAATACAGCTCCTCCCTACCCTGTAAGTCGCTTTGGATAAAAGCGTCTGCCAAATGCATGAACATGAACATGAGAGTAGAGGGATGGTAGTGAGTAAAGCATTCTACCAGTCAAAATGACTCATTGTTGGTGATAAAATCACATCTAAGATGCGCGGTCCTCTGTTTTCCAGTCCTGATCACAAAGCAAAGAGGTTTATGAGAAAAATCTTTTTCTTTTTTAGAAGTCATGGATGGTTATGCAATACATAGTCAATCAATAATTCCTTAAATTACTCTGAATTTTCCAAAGAAGAAAACTCGCTGTGGTTGATTATAGTTGAGTAAGAAGGAAGAGAGCTGAGCGTATTTATCTGAATGAGATGGAACTGGCGAGCTCATTGTGACAGTTGAGGAAGGACTTGGGTGGAGATCGGGTTAAACAATGAGGTCATGGTGAGAAAGCAAAATTAAGAATCGGGGTCAAAGTTACCAAGAAGGCAAGCTGTTCCCTCGTCTCCATAAACTTCCAATATTTTCTTACTGTCTTAAAAAAAAGAAGTGAAAATGGGGGGTAAAAAAGAAAATAAAATAACTGAGTGAAATACAGCCGTGCATTTTTCCTGCAAACTCGATGGAAACATTAAGGGGGTATCGTTTACCTACTCCTGCACTTCTCACCAAGAGAATACCACAGAAAATCAATACTATTACTCTGTGCTTGCGTGCTATGGCTGAGGTGTGCTGGTGTGTTAAGCGTTACGGGAAGAATACAAAGTGAAACTGTTCGGTCAAACTTTCAACTTCTCACAGTGTTATCTTTTGATCTTTCAGTCCTCTACCGCATATGCAGTCAAAGCACATTTGCATCCCTCACACAATGTTTTGCCATCGAATATGTAGGCCTGTAGGTTCCTTTCAGTTGTATTGGACATATCTGGGTGCTTCCAGATCTCCTCCCTGGACGGCAACATGTTCTGTGCCCCCTTTAAGAGGCCATTTCTTTGTTATGTGCTTTTTGTTGCACACAGCAGCTGCAGAGTAGAGCCTTATGACTAGCAGGTGCTCCATTTTGGGTCGTCATACATGCATAATGAATGTGGACATGCTTTTCAGTGGCCCCAGCAAGTTTAGGGACGGCCCAGTTTGTCAGAGCTTTCATCTGTGTAGAAGTACACGAATAAAGTAGTAGAACATGAATACAGCTGAAGTGCTTTTGTGTTAAAGCTGAAGTGCTTCTCTGTGTTCTGCCATAAGTCAAGGCTCTCCACACTGGTGTGGTATTTGGTATGGTTTCCACCAGCACAGTGGATAATCAGGAGCGCTTATCTCAGATCACTTCAAAATGATCAGCCTTTAAGGGTAATGTGGCCTGACCTTGAAGTAATGGCCACAGATGGAGTTTTGTTTATTGCTGTTGTGTCGGGTAGACGGCAGAGATCCCAGAAGAGCAGCATTTGAATTCCAGCAGATAAAACAAAATCTGTGGCCACACTGGATTTGAGTACATGTGCTTGCACGCGTATGTCCATGTGTGTTTGTGTAATCGAGGTAAATGACCCTTTAGTCACAATTTCCTCTGAACAGCTGGTGTTGAATCGTCTGTACCTCTCGTACGATTGAGCTGTGCTGACATTTAAAGCAGAGCAGATCTCTTCATCCTCCAAAGAAATACTTTTTAAAAGAGAAAAAAATCTCGACCTGGTCTCTCGGGACTGTAAGCCAGCCGTCTCCTGTAACATGTATCAGTGTCGTGTTAATTTGTTGAGATAGATGTGTGTAAGTGGCATGTCTGCATATTGGTTGTGCACGTCTCCGTCTTTCTCTCTCACGCAGACAAATCCCTGATCAGCACCCATGAGCTCGCTGTCAGCAGCGTGCATCAGCAAGGGGGAGTAAGGTCAAGGTTAGCATCAGCGTGAGGGCTTTTGGTGAGCGGGTACCCTGACTGCTAAAGCATTTAACTGTTCCACATGCTCAGAGCTTGATTTGTGCGTCTTTAAGGCGTCACCTTCATTTCAACAGTTAAATCCTTAGTCTTTTTCATAGATTGACGTAGGGCCACCTACATTTAGCAGAGCATAAACACTTGAACTCCTTTTCAATCTATGTGAGCTGTTGCTATCTTAAGGAGTGTCGTAAAAAGATACATCTCATATCTCTAAAATAATCTGAAAAATCTGATTAAGCCATTTTAGATGTAAAAGCGTCCTTGTTCATGTGTGCGGCTTTAAAGCTGAGCGCACTTATCACAGAACTCTGCAAGATTTGTGGTGATACAACATTTTCTGCAGTGATAGTTGTTATTTTGCCATTTAAAGTAGAAATGAAGACTTTTTCCTTTGGTATTGAGCTGTTTCTGACCGGATCATTTCAGTGTCTTTGTCCAACTGTCAGTGGTGAAATCTAACATCCATGATATAATCTACTACTTACTCTTCTTAGTGTGCCGCTTTGCTTGGATAGAGATTAAAAACCTTTTAGGAGCTTTACTAAAAAGTGTCAAGAAGTGAAGAAATTGACAGTAGATAGTGTTACGTCAGGGCCGTTTTTATCTTAGTGTGAGCCTATCAAATGATACCCAAAGGATAAGCAGGATAGAAACATCCCATAACTTTTAGTTCTTTAATTCTCCCATCACAAAGCAGCTCATTCAGTGGATCAGTTAAATTTAATTATCCTCACGTTAGACGTTTGGATACAGCCTAAGACTTTATTCATTTCAGATAAACACAGTTATTATGTGTAAAGAAATAGACCAGTTGTTTTTAATTTTTGTTTTTGTCAAGCAGCTTCTCTTTAAGAGAGGCTGCTTAAACATGTCCATTATTGTTATCCGTTAATGGTTATGAGGCCTATGAGTCTGCTTGTTTTAAAGCGTAGCAGTTAAAATGTCCATTAAACGTCCTCCCCCTCATTCCTCCCACAGATATCATTTATAAATAAACTGAGCAAAGCAGTCAAACCTGACACATCAAGACAAAATATCACAGCACTGTCAGGGATGGAACAGTCTAAATGTGTGTGTGGCCATGACGGCGGACAGTGCGTTATCTTAGGAAAAGAAACCTCTCGTGCAGAGCAGAATAATTTGATTTTGTAGATGTGCTACAGACCTAAAGTGGGTCTAATTATTTAATGCATTTCTGGGCCTTTTCAGTCCTGTGGCAGCAGAGCTCTGCAGTGGGTTCAGCATTCGTCTTTGTCAGTGTGACAGTCAGACAGGTTTTTTCTTTTAATAGTTTTTAACCAGGGTTACCATGTCTGTGTCAGTAATGAGGAACACTTCATTTATGTAGACACCGCCCTGTGCATCTTCTCTTCCGCATGTCTTTACTAACCAAACTTTCTGTTAAGCGAATGTATTTCATTCTTAACACATAAAACTGCCAGAAGCCTCATCACGCACTAATTCATCTGTCGCTGGAAAACATTCAGTCTGTCGCAACCCCACCTCCCTCTTTCTGTACTTTCCTCGCTCCGTGGGACTGCAGGTGTGGTTTCAGCAGTCCAATAAAATCAAAGAGCTGTGGTGAAGATAAAAGCTTTGAGGGGCTTTTTTTCCAGTTTGAAGTTGCCCTTTTCTTGAAGCTTGGGGGCAGACGACAGCATCTGCCTGCCTTACCTTCAGAGTTCAGCATTCAGGTGGAACAACATGAACAATGAGGAGTGGGGCCGTGGCAGAGGGGGGTGGACAATAGCCCAGTCAGACGGCGATGGAGAGGTCCAGATAAAGGGAGTGTGGGGTTGTTGAAGCAAAGGTCGCAGAGTAGAGTAAACCAACCAGAAGAGGAAGATACAGTAACACCAAGACCAAACTCACACCTCCAACTTACTGACTGAACACCGCAGATGAACACCTGAGGGGTTTTTGTCCATCCGAAAAACACTTCAGAAAGATGATAAGATTAGATAATCACTATGTCGGCAATCCTATTAATAAGAAAGGGTTTTAATCTGTAAGATTTACCTTCAGGTGTTTTTGTGCCGAGCTAGTTTGGTTCAGCTAAAATTAGCTACATGTGCCCATTTAGAGCTGCGCATAAGAATAGACTCGCGACCCACGGACAAAAATATTCTCCCTCCTCTTTAAAAAATTATTTAAAGACTGCTTTCACATGGTTCGCCTCTGTTTATATGTTTGGGTGAATTTTGCTCATGACCATGACACTCACCCAATCTGTCTCTGAGCCTTTTTGTTGTGTTCCTGTGATATTCCCACTGACGACAAACTATCTGTTGCAACTAATTAGAGTAGAGGTGGTGTCGAACGTCACCAAAGCACAGCAGCTCACATAGACGCTAAACAAGTGTGAGAGAAGAATAAAAAAAGTGTTGAAACAAAGTGATGTGTTATGTGAACGTGTGCGAAAGCAAAGCTGCCAAATGTTGGAAGCTCTTTGCTTATCATGTGCGATTCTATAGAAATCTTTTGACTGTGTGTTTGCATAGCTTGCAAAAGTGTCTTATAAAGCAGAGGTATTCAAGCTGGTATTTAAGCTGGCAGGTTAAAGCAAGCAGGGATTGTGTTGTGGCTCTGCAGGCTTTCCAAGATGCCATCCCATTGGCGACAAACTGTCTGGACATTGTATCAGACTGGTGTGTCTTTACGCGCTCGGAACCTTCTCACCCCCTTTAGATTGGTGAACTTAATCTTTTGTCCTCACAGAGAAACTAATAGCCTACCAGCGGGAGTTCCACGCTTTGAAAGAACGTCTTCGCGTGGCTGAGCACAGGACGCTGCAGCGCTCCTCGGAGCTCAACACCATTCTGGAGCAGTTCAGACGAGCCATCGCCGAAACCAATAGCAGCAAAGATGCTCTCACAACCTTCTCAGGTAACAAGCACACGAACAGCGCGTGAACTCATGAACCCCCGCTCCGCTTTCAATGCTCCCGGTCAACAAAAGACGTCCTGAAATTCCGGAATGATCTCATGAGTGTTTCTGCATGCGGATTGATTTAAAATAAAAAATTGTAGTTGATGATTTGTCAAAGGATTTTTTTGTTTTGCCCATTAAATGAATCAGAGTAAATCAATGGATATTCAATTTTTTTTTTGGCACAACTGAGACAAACCTAACAGCCTCTGAATGAGTCAAAGAATCTGGCAGAAGATTTATACTTATCACAAGATCCTTGAATGTTTGGTTTGAGCAGTCATTTTTGATAGAGACAGACTGATTTTGATAGTTCTGTATTTCTCTCTTTAAAAAATGTAACAGTTTTTTAAATAATCAAGCACTCAATTCTGTTCTAAAGCTTTCCATTTCACATCACGTGTGAAGTGTCTGAAGTGTGTCAGCGTTTATGGTCGGTTTTAGTGGCCATAAAAAAGGAAACCTGTAATTAGAAAAAAGCTTCCATATAGGGTATTGTAATTCCATCTATATTAATCCTCATTGTTCCATCAGGATTATAGTTTCAGCGTTCTACCAGAGAACTTGAGTGTCAGCCTGTGGTGCTTCAAATTTGGTGTTGATTCTTTTCCCAGATATTGTTATTGCAATATTAAGCCATGTGTGAAACATTATGTGTTATTTGACTTGCAACCCTATTTTATAACCAGCAAATCATTCTGTAGTGCGTAATTATGAGATTATAAGTAGAACACAAAGGCTACACGTCCTCCTTTTTATCATTTGAACAGCCAGAATGGAGCTTTTGTCATTTGTTTTTTTGTGTGCTTACTTTCAGACGAGACACAGAAACTACTGAAAGAGCTCGCCAACAGAAAGCCCCTCCAGGTGCCAAACATCTACCACCACCTGCCTCACCTCCTCAACAATGAGGGCAGCCTGCAGCCCGCAGTGCAGGTCGGCTTGGGCCGCACCGGAGGTGAGGGATATGTGTGTGTGCATCCTGCAAATATAGCATGTGTTATGCCTCACTCTCCACACTGGGCGTGCTTATACAAACACATAAAACCTGGAGGCAGTGTTATTTCTCCAGGGCGAGGAACAAGTCTCAACAAGTTTGAAGTTTGTGACTATTTCAAATCAAATATCCCCTTTGGAATTGGTGTTTTCCGTTTTTTGTTTTTAAAAAAAAATGTAATAGAGAGATCATACATAACTGATATAAGATATGTTACTGTCTGTATAAACTAAGATTACGGTTCCTGGATGGCAGCCTGCTGGAGAAAAGGTTAATCCCCACTATGAACTACATAAGATGTAGCCTTAGATTCTTTTTTCTCCCACACAAAGGTTTTGCATTAATTCAACAGCTTTCTCAGAATGAGTGCTTGTCTTCTGGCTGTGGTTATTGGTCCTCAGCTGCAGAAAAATTATCGGTTAGATGCGTTTTTTTAATGTATTTCTTTACGTTTTCAGGGTAGCAAGACTCAGATCTCTTCAGACAGATATATTTTGAATAAAGTACTCATTCACCCTCACAGTCTTCGGAAAAGAGCTGGTAGTGTAGAAGTTCAGTTGGCTGAGGACCAAGAAAAGGATCCGGTATAATCAGAGGCCTTGATACGTTCATTCTACCAGTGAGGAATTGTGATGACACTGCAAAGTTTTACATAAGCTTAAGTGTGTTAGGCCTTGTCTCAAGTTATTTTTTGCCACAAATGGCATCGTTGCCCAACAGTTTCCATCCTGAACAACTGTCATGCCGAAGTTTCTGCTGCAGGAAGTGATTTGTGATTTGTGCCATTGTGACAAATGGCTGCACAAAGTTTTTGACCCTCCGTCAACCATGCGTGCCACAGGACACGCTTGATGGGTCTCTTGCAGTATTTTCCACAAGGCACTAACGCTTACTGTAATATCCCGTCTTGGTGAGGCGCCGTGCCTTCGAGCCCACCACCCTGCTTTTCTATTTCTGTTTCCTGGATTTCTGCTGATATAAGCATGTTTGACACTGTGATATTTATAGCTGCTCCAATTAGGTTTTCTTCTCGCTTGAAATTGAAAGATGGATTATGGAAAGAAACAGTTGAAGGAGATATTGATCAGTTTTTTTGTGAATATACGCATTGACCTAGCTGCTTTCTTTCTCCCTTCTCAACAAGCTCCTTATCAGGTGGGCAGAACCCCACTCACTCTGGGTGGTCAGACAGTAGAATTGGCGACTACCAGTGGGGAAAATATGTTACAATTAGGGATGTGATTGTTGTAATGTTATTAACTCTAATATAGTACAACCACCTGGTGGACTGGTCTTTGTCTGAGAATGAACATTGGCAATTAAAACATTCCTGATCCCATGATCATTGGCCATTTTCATCCATGACAATGGTCCGGAGATATCCTGCACATCTTGTGTGTTTTGTTTTGTTTTTCTTTTCTATATGGAGATAGATAGGCTGTCAGCAATGCGGGCAGATTGATCCTGTCACAGTGGTTGAGGCAGTGCGGCAGTCGGGTTGGCCTTGCTGCCCATGCATGCATTATCGCTCATTCACTGTCTGCCATCCTTCCTTACTCTGTCACTCGGTCTCTTTTTCTCCCTCCCACGTTCTCCTTTCATCTTCGACCTACATTCTCCGTGGTGGTGGGCGTCGCTATACGGCATGGAGCCGAGTGTGAAGAAGGCAAAGCAGAACTAGGACAGATTCTTTATGCTGCGCGGATCACTCTGGAGGATTACACCCATCTCTGTCCACTGTGCTGCACTTCGACTTTTCTTTTTTTTTACCTTCTTGCTTTTACTGGGCTCCCTTGAGTTTCTTACATCGGCTCAGTCAGCATGTAACCCTTCTCCTCCACCAGACCCACTCTCACACTTAACACTTCACTTTGCATATACAGCATGTTACTGTTCCGCCAAGCCAAGTGTTCTTAGAACTCTGATGAGCAATGTACTTTGTTGAGCACCACCGTCAGGCACAGCCTTTTACATTTTATGGAAAACATGTAAAACTGCTGGAGTGACTCCACCACGTATGCGGAAAGAGTGCATAAACACAACACAAGAAGCACACAGGCTAAAATCCTGTTGCAAGACAATCTTTTTTTTTTCGTAGTTTTCCCTTGAAATTTGATTTGATTTATCAAAAGACATCACTTATCCTGATTAATGGCGTCACGTTGATGTTTCTATCCTCCTTATCTTTGTCTCCTTTCATGATGAACGTGACCTTCAGTCCAACAAATACAAATGAGATAATGGGCATTTTACCCAAACAGAATATTTTCAAGTGCGGGTATCCTCCGGGGTCTGTTTCTGTGTAGTATTCGCCTTCATTCAAACTGCGCTGGGACAGAACAGAGGCGGCTCACCCTGATGCCATCACTGATTTAGGCTTTTTTCCCTTAGGATGATAACAGCCACAGTTAATCTTTAGCACATAATACCAGAATTTTAAAAGCAAGCTGAAACGTGGACCTCAATTATGTCCAGTTCTAGAATGTGCTTAGTGTCTCTCTGTTAACCAAAGATGAGCCTTTGACTCAACAAGAAGAATTTGGCAGAGTTGATATACTGCATGGACTACTTATTTCATAATTCTGGATGCAGTGATAAACGCACTGGTAGCGTTTCCAGGATCATTATTCCTGTGCTCACATGGACGTATTGATGGCATGCCATGACAACCAGAGGCTTGAAGGTTATTTGCATCAATGGTTCTGTTGGCTGTTGGGAGCTCTAAAGACGCATATTTCTACCAGAAACCCAAATTCAGCTTGAGAAAAACAAAAATCCTAGGAATAAAAACAACCAAAAGACCAAGAAAAAAAAAAAAAAGGAAAAATAACTGAGTTGAAACAGCTGCGGGCAGGAAACACAGGTGAAAAGAGACGAGCTAATGACCAGGAGGAGGCAGGAAACGAGAAGAGACACGACCCATGTAAAAACACAGGACCAAAGACTTGAATAAGAAAAACAACACAGAAAACGCAGAAAAATGTAACCCTCAAATCCGTGACAGGGCCTAAACTTACTGTATAGTTTATAGATAGGTTTCCGCTAACCTTTTCTCCCCTCATGCTGGACAGGAGATTGCATCTTTCATGGATGGCCACGATCCCATTCTCAACCTCCAAATGTTAATATTTCAAACTTCTGTTTCTTCCGCATCTGGTATTTAAAATACCTGTCTCTCATTTGTATATTGAAATGTTATGGGATTCAGATAAATTAAGTTAACTCAAATCGTTTGTGTTTACTGTTAAGCATTTGACGTTAAATCATGATTTTCCTTAACATCATGACTTGGCAGTGGAGATGCACTTAAAAACGTCTTCCACCGGTCATCCTGTCACCACCATCTGTCAATCTGGGCAGGAATTTCTGCTCATGTGGATCAGGGCTGGCATAATCTGTTGTTGACTCGCAGCAGAGATTATTTAGTTTCTGACACACCCATTTTTGATTAAACAGCCACCCTTGGGTGTTTCTCTGTCTCACACTTGGCTCCTTGTCTTTACCTCAGTTACTATGGTGATGGGGATTCCCACAGTGAAGCGGAAGGTGAAGTCCTACCTGTCAGAGACTCTGCGATCGCTGATAGACAAGCTATCACCAGAGGAAAAACTTGACTGCGTCATCATTGTGTTTATTGGGGAGGTGAGATATAAGACATAGCTTAACTGTTAAGAAATTCATGAGTTGAATGAGGCCGCATGGGTGTCATATATCTTTATGGTGCCATCCCTACAGACTGAAGTGGACTATGTTCAGAGTGTGGTTGCCGGCCTGGAGAAAGAGTAAGAACACTGTTCTTTCTTTTTACAAGATTCCAGCTCAAATTATTAACATGCATGGATGCCAGGAGGGAACTTTGTCACATTTTTGTCCGAACTGTCCCCCCCACCTCGCAGGTTTTCTACAGAACTCAGCTCAGGCTTGCTGGAGGTAATCTCCCCACCAGCTGCCTATTACCCTGATCTCACCAACCTCAAAGAGACTTTTGGAGACTCCAAAGAAAGAGTCAGGTAAGAGGAGCATGGCGGGGCGGAGCAGCCCGCTCCGGCCCGCTGCTTCACAACTCTCATTTAGACGGAGATCATAATTCCGAATGTGAGCAGCTCTGATACAATGCGATGCAAAGCTGCGGGATTGCAGAGGAAAACAGATGAGTCAGGGAGTAGTGGGAGGGAGAGAGCAAGTGAAAGCTTTTAGGTAGGCGCTTAATATTCCACAGGCATTTGTCAAAGTCAGATCAAGGTCAGCAGTTTGCAGCAGCACTGCCTCCGTCGCTCTGTAGTGCTCACTGTGATCCTCTGCGCTTATCTTCTCTTATAGTTGGGTTCATTAAAAATCTATTTATAGTGCAATGGAGACTTACATTATGTACTTGGATAATAGCCCACAGGAGCCCTACGCCGTGTTTGTTTGTGGATGAAGCACAGTGGCTAGCAACAGAAGTCTTATCTAATGAGATCGTACTTTATAGCAGCTCTTCCATGAAGTTTTGTCCGCATGTTTTATACACAAGCTCCCAAGTTGGTTGTAAAGAAAAACACTCATTAAAGCCTCTCTCTACACCCAAAAACCGGGCTTAGTTGGAAAAAGTATTCATCGATGCCCTATTTTTTGTCTTTACACGTCTTTTAGAAGCCGTGTGCGCGCATGCATATGCGCGCTATCAGAAATCTTTCAATGGCAGCTCCAACACAGGAACACCTGCAGTCCTGGGCGAACAGCCTTCAGTCAGACTGCTACATCACTTGGATCAAACAATTAGTGTGACAGTAGGACCTCATGAATAATTCAAATGAAGTCTGCCACTGCACCTGTTCCTTATATACCAATGAGCACAGTTCCACTTTCTGCATTTCTGAAGAGACACGCTCTCAGCCCAGGAATTTTGTACATGCTGTAAGATTGATTCAGTTTTCATGTATCGGTAGTATCTGCCATCATGTGTTAATCTTTCCTGCTCTTTTCTTCTTCTTTTTTTTATTCAGATGGCGAACAAAGCAGAATTTGGATTATTCCTTCCTCATGATGTATGCAGTGAGCAAAGGGGTTTATTATGTGCAGGTATTTTCTTGAATTTAAATAAATAAAAAAGACATTATACTTCTTAGCCCTAAACCCTCTAAAATAAAACAGCTTTTTGTATTTTTAAAAACCAGCAGTAGCATGGTGTAAGGGACAAAAAAGACAGGGATACAGTATTGTGCCATAGTCTTGATGCACATGTCATCAACCAGGCTTCAATGTACTGCAGGCGGATCAAGTGTCAGTCCAGATGCATATCTCAGGTCCTGTGTCAGGTCTTTGCTGCATTTGTTTCCTTTTCCTCGTGGACATTACTTTGAAATACTGCTGACCTGCAAAAATTTTTTTCTTTTTTACTTTCTGTTAATATCTTGATGCAAAACAGGTTTATCCCTGTTAGATTTTTTTTACACTGAAATGAGTCATAGACCAATAAGCGGCTTGGCTGCATCAACGAGAAAAACACAATAAACACCCCACCCGTTTATTGAAACCTTCGAAACATCTATAAACTACTACCCAAGACCACTTAGAAAAAAAGTCCAGTCCCGGGAATTAAAAATAAAATGTGTGACATGAAAATAAAATAACTGAAATTTCAAATGTTTTCATAAATCTGGTAACCTAAAACAAGAAATTAAATTTTAATGTCAAAGTAAAAGTTTAAAAAAGAAAAAGTAACTTTAAGACTAGCCGAATGTTCTGTGCTGTTCTGGATTTCCACAAATACTTTTCCAGACCTTTTCCTACAATACATCTTGTTGGGGTTTTAGAATGGACTCCACAAATAGGTCATGCAGTTTAGCACGTCATAGCAAATAACACATGTTGTGTATTATCTGCAAACTGTGTTGCTCTCCTCATTCATTAAAGTGGAGGCTGCTTTCCCAAACTGTAGCTGATTGATCTGATGGATATAATCTTATTTGACATTAACAGCTTGCTACCTTTGACACCCAGTTTTTAAAATAAAGCTCTAGCAGATATTTTCTGTTGTAATCTCTCATATTTCTGTTTCATTCATGGGTCTTGTCATTTCTATTATCCGCTGTCACTTGAAGGGAAGAGGTATTGTCTGCCTTATAGTGAACTGCTGCTGTAGTTTAGAACCTCTTAACTGAGCTTAGAGAGTTTGTTGTGTTTGAACATATATGATCCTTCTTCCTGCGACCCTTCCTTTCCATCAACAATACCTCCACAGAATAGCACAAAAAGGGGTTTGTTGAACCATCTTAATGTTTTTGTCTTTCTCCTTTCCGTAGCTGGAGGATGACATCGTGGCCAAACCCAACTACTTTGCCACTATGAAGAACTTTGCCCTGCAGCTGTCGTCGGAGGACTGGATGATCCTGGAGTTCTCTCAGCTTGGCTTCATCGGTAAGGCGAAATGATTATACCTTTTTAGTTAGGGCTCCGCCAAACAAAGCAGAATTTACAGTGCACTTGTCAAGTGTGCAGCAGCCAGTGAGAAAAAGAGGTAAAATAGACTCAAAGAAACTGGGTCAGTGCATTCGGCAGGGAGGAGAGAATGCTTGTTCCTTCAGTTTGTGAATAAGGAATCTTCATTCTTTAGCTCATTTTCTGTTTTCAGCATGAAGAATATGCAGTAAATATTCAATTCATCGTTAAAGGGACAAAGCCCCACTTTAAAAAAAGGAAGAGAATTTTTTTTTCTTTATTTTGCATTTTTTCATATTGAATGTAAAACGCTTAACAATTAAAGGGGTTAAGACTTTGCCCATGTTTTTGCAAATATTAGCTTTGTCGTCATAATTATCTGTACTACTACTGCTGTTTTACTGGAACATTTGTACACTGCAAATTCATGATTTTCTTGTACTCACAACAGCAGAGTGAATAAAATGAATAATGAATAAAATTGTTATGCTTCTGCATAACTTTCTTAAAGGCTTGAATTGTTGAAAACAGATACTGGTAATATGCTGTATCCTCCGTTTTAATTATAACAGACATGGAGAGTGTAGACCTTTATTTCCACAGGAAAAGCAACTCAATGCTTGAGTTGATATTTACATTTTTTTCCCCCTCATGTCTCTTTCGTGGGTTTAAAGAATTTGATGCAAATATTGTTTCCTGTTTAGCGTCTGTGGATGATCCTCGAACATTTCTAACCCTGTTCTCTTTTTTTCGTGCAGGGAAAATGTTTCAGGCTTCAGACTTGAACCTCATTGTTGAGTTCATCCTCATGTTCTACAAAGAGAAGCCTATTGACTGGCTGCTGGATCATATTCTCTGGGTCAAAGTCTGCAATCCTGAGAAAGACGCGGTACAATCTGCAATTACCTTTTGGCTAAAAGTGACAGTGTAAGTGAGCTGAGTCTTATTTGTCCGCTTTTCTTTCCTCTTTTTGTGTCCAGAAACACTGCGAGCGACAAAAGTCCAGCCTTCGTGTGCGGTTTAGACCATCACTTTTTCAACACGTGGGGCTCCATTCTTCTCTTGCTGGAAAGATTCAGAAACTCACAGTGGGTAGAAGAGCCCAGGCAGTTGTTTATTCTCAAAGACGGTCGAGGCCGCTTCCTGTGCCGAGACGCTGGTCTCTCTTCTCTCTGTTTGTGTAGGACAAGGATTTCCTGAAGCCTTTGCTTCATAAGATGCATGTTAATCCCCCAGCTGAGGTCTCCACTTCAATGAAGGTATGAGACTGCCAGTCCTTACTGTGCAGAAGATGATTAATGATTTATATACAGAATTTTAGGAATAATACATTAGTAAACAGGACTGTTTCTCATATCCTGCAGGTTTATCAGGGTCATACATTGGAAAAGACATACCTAGGAGAGGATTTCTTCTGGGCCATCACTCCCACAGCAGGAGACTACATCCTCTTCAAATTTGATAGGCCAGTTAGCATAGAGAGGTGACTTTTTCCATTGTTTTCATGTGCTCATTTGCTTGCCGTTATTCTTCAAATGAAAAGACATGTATCTATTTTATGTATATATATATATACATATATATATAAATAATATGTGTGTGTGTGTGTGTGTGTGTGTGTGTGTGTGTGTGTGTGTGTGT
>JABUIW010000214.1:2219863-2282127 GCA_013363375.1 Menidia beryllina
GTGTGTGTGTGTGTGTGTGTGTGTGTGTGTGTGTGTGTGTGTGTGTGGCATTTAACGCATTGCCCCAGACATTTTAAGCTGCAGTTAAAAGAAAAAAATCAGTTTTAAAAAAATGCTATAACCTGCTGCCTGTCAGTGGCTCAGGCCCAGATTTAGTGTGCATGGGTTGTTCATCTCTGGGGATCAGCGTGAGCTAATGAAAGTGCTCTAAATTGAGCATTCTCAGGCCAGCCACCTCTTGTCTATGGAGGTTGGGTAGAGATGGAGGGAAACACTAAAATATAAGTGGAGGTTAAAGCAGGACTGAAACATTGAACAGAGAAAACCTTAATTCTATGTTCACGTTCAGACAAATATTGTATCCACTGCTTTGTGATGTGAAGGCTGAAGCTGAAAAGTAGTAGATAGCAATGTTTCTTTTTTTAAGTTGCAAACCTATTTAGATAAAGAGAAATTTGAATTTTCCAGTCCTTTTACCTGTCTCTAATTTGCCTGTTTTTGTGTTGAAATAATCCAAGAGCTCTCTTAAAATTGGAGTCTTGACTGTTTGACAGATAAAACCACAAAAACAGCAGAATTCTTAACACTGAAACTACCGCCGTTATGTCCACACATGTTTTGATGCTGTATTCAGGCAGATATCGCAGGGTGAGATGGGAAAGCCTGCTCAGTACAAATATGGAAATTAACCCTCGATTTGATCGACAGGTTCCTGTTTCGCAGCGGTAACCAGGAACACCCAGGGGACAAGATCGAGAACACTACAGTGGAAATACTGCCTGTCTCGGTAGGGGAACCTCCCCCACCCGAAACACAACACATTCGCCCACACAGCCTGTCACCCTTCTGTGGTGACATGTGCAAATGGCTCTGATTAGATTACATTGACTGGCTGCTCTCTTGGATGTTGCATATTGATTATTGACAGGAATGAGAGCACGACAGGATCGCTGGCTCTGCCAGAGTTGATACATTCTGACACTGTAATCCACACTATCCATGTTAGAAAGTCTGCTAACATTTGTTTGGGTGCTTTTTAAATTCAGAAATCACTAGAATTTGCATTTGTGTCTTAAATTTGTCAGTTTATTGCCAACAGTAAATGTCTTTGCATTTCAGGAAAGCGGACTGCAGACTAAAGACAAATACAAGCGAACTGAAGACCGCTTCTATAGGATTGGTAAGCACATTAACACTCTTGCAGTGCTATGTGACAGCATGCCTTCACACTCGAGCCTCGTGAGTCAGATTACACACTTAAACTGATGAAGACAGGATTGGTGACGATGCACAAAATGCATTTCCACTTTTCACTTTGACCCTCCTTTTTCGCTAATTTTAGACAATGAGATTCCCCTGAAAAAGATCCCACACATCCCTCCCGCCCCCGCTTTCCACCACTGTTCAGAGTTTCAAAACCTTTGATCCAAATAGTTCCTGTTAATAATTGACCACATTCTTGGAATTACGTGTGATTCTGAGAGCACAATATCTCATCAATCAGCCTTCTTTGTCTCATACGTTTAGTTTGTTTTTTTTTCATCTTAGGATTTCTGCACTTCTGCTCCCCCTCTGAATATGATTTATATTCTTATGTGCTTTTGCATGCCCAAATGTTTGAACACTCAGGTCACTTTGAGAAAGGTGTGGCAGAGGGGGCAGTTGATCCGTCCTTCAACCCTGCACTGGCTCTCCGGCTCTCAGTTCTCAAAGACTCTGCTGTGTGGGCCATCCTTAGTGAGGTAAGTCCCTCACTCAGTCCACGATGTGCACCTCCTTCTTCGTTTGTCTCTAATAGCACATAATATTCCACTCTCCTCTCCTTGCAGATTCATATAAAGAGGATATCTGGCTGACTGCTCAGGACAAGGTACATGAGTTATGGCCCCTGGAGGACCAAAATCTTCTAGACTGCTTACGCAAGGTCTCTGGCACCTAGCAACCAGCAGTGAAGTCATTAGAGCTGCTCGTCCCAGCTTGTCTGAGGAACACCACCTCTCTGTCCCCGCTCTTTCCTGCGTCCTTTATGTTGCTTCTCATTGATCAGTTTACTCCCTTTCTTTCTCCATCTTTCGTCACAACCCTGTGCCCCTCCTTAATTTGCAAGAATGTGAATGCTACAGTCGACAGAACAGCAGTGGAGGGTGTGAGGACGGCCGTTCCCGGCTATGACCCCAAAAGGGACTGTGGTGTTCAGAAGCTTTGAAAACAATCAGACAACTCCTGAATGAGGTTGAGTCTTCACATCTGGTGAGAACCAGTCGGCTGGCCACTTGGTGTTGATGCTGCCAAATCCCTCTCTGCTACTCAATGCTGCCACACTTAGGCACGCTGGGGCATTGCACTGTCACTAGCGCCTCAGCAAAGCCTGTGATCGTCAAGAATGTTGTCATAACTGATGGCCAGTTGCTCTCCGTTCTCAGCAGAAATGATGGAGCACTAGATCAACACCAGCCTATACAAGTAACACTTTCCTCACTCCCATCAAAAAGCGTGAATACGTATACTGAAAAAACAACTCACAATGTTCCAAAACTTCACCTGTAGCCAGCTGGTGACAACCTGGACCATAGGGCAGTATCAGTGGTATCCATCAAGAAAATAAGTTCCATGATTTTACATCTGTCTTGCCTCTTGTTTGACAGACTGTGTTCAACCTCAGTGTCCATTTTTAGAAAATCAATCGGACTTTGCCTTGGCAACATTTTCCTGAAGGAATATATTGTTATATTGATATATTATTACAACCATGACGATCTATGAAGGTGACTTAATTTATTTGAAATAAATCTTTCATTTGTACAAGAGGTAAAATATATTTTTATTCTACTAAGAGATGTTTATGGTAGTTGAGTCTGTTTTTGTGTACTTTTTTGCTTCTTTTTTGTTCTAAATCTAAAGTGCATCTGTAAAGTTTTATTTAATGGTAATGGCTACTTGCAAAGATTGATCTGAAATAATTTATTTTCTATTTGGAAAGGGTAGGAAAGTTGTGAGTAGAGTCTGTTAAAGTCAATGTGGATGTGGGTCTAAAATAGAAAAATGTGCCTTATATCCAGATCTTTTGAACTTGCCCCCACATCATTATAGCTTGTTCTCCCACACCTTTTTCCTACATATGAATTGCTGGATATAGTCATATTTTAAACTTCATTTTAGGATTGGACAGTAAGGACAATATTTTTAAGACTGAGTGAAAGAAATGATGGTTTTATCAGTTTACCACATGAAATGGCAAATTTGCACGGCCCTTTTTTTCTTGCTTGTTTGATTACATCAATCGCCATTGTACCTCATTTTCCATCTTCCTAACTTTTATCCAATTGCAATTAATTTAGTCTTTCTGCTTTTTTAAACTAACACAATGTTATGACTACTGATTATTGCAGAGTGCCACTGACTGTACATATATATAAATGGCAACAAGCAAAGTTTCTCTCTAGCAGTCTCTTTTGCTTTGTAGTATTCAAATCAACATGGCATCGTTTCTGTATGTTGCCGATGTTGTGGCTGTGATACTTAAATTATCTCACATGTTAGTTCTATTTTTTTCCCCCTCAGTTAGTGAAGTGCCTTTTGGTAGAATTGATATGAAATTGGTCAATTCTTGCTTATCATGCTTCTTTGCATGCATGACTATTAAATGTAATTTCTAAGGATGTTCTTTCTCCTCCACCCCTGATCAAATAATCTACTCTCTGTCTTTACTCACTTCTTTCTCTGGTTCTTCATCTGCTCTTTAAATGGTTGAAGATGGCAGGAAATTAACAATATTTGTTTGCAAAGGAAATTTCAGTTGGACTAATACAAATTCCATTCCCTTGCTTTCCCACATCCATATACAGAATAGGATTGCATGTAAGGGGCATGGAATTGTCATGTGATCCATGGGAATCCCCTGCCCCATTCTCTGGAATGTGGGACAGGAGATGGAAAAACAAAGGACTTTCATTCAACAGCCTCTAGAAACTCATCAATTCATGTGCCTTCATTGTGTACATGTGTATGCCTGACTAATGATTTTTGTCATTATTTCTCATGGACATATTGAAAATAAAAGAGAAAAGTTAGTGGAAATCATGGTCATCATTGTGTTGTCATTTTGATAATTTTTCATCAGCCATACCATCTGCTTTGTTAGGTTTGAGTTACATATAGCTTTGCTCTAAAATGATCTAATCGACATGACAGTTTAAAACCTATAAATAGAAAATAGATTATCCATTACGTTTGCGTATTTATTATAATGTCATCAGACACCATTCAATACTTACAGAAAAACACGTTCTCCCAGCATGCATTTCTACTTCCGTTGTCCCATCGTTCCGCTTCACAGTTATGGCGGCTTGCAGCTTTTCATAACAGCATCGATGTCACTGCTGTTAACTAACCGATACTTTTACTTCCGAGGAAGTCTGTAAGGTGGTATTGATACAAAGGTGAATTTTGAACGATGCCAAAATATTATGAAGACAAAGAGGAAGATAACAGAGCCTGTGCCGGCATCAGAGAGGACTTCAAGGCTTGTCTCCTTCAGCATGACTGCGTTGTGAAGGTAAACCAACATGCATTGACTTAACACCTCACCACAGACAGTCGACAGTGCTGCCACTCCCTGCGCCCTTTTATATGTTCGATTTAAAGGGGAAAAATTCTATATCAAAGCAGAAAATAAGCAGACCTTACAGATATTAACTTGTATCAAAGTCATAGAAGGTGCGAACCATACTCTCTGGGTCAACTGAACGCCAGACTCCAATCGAAAGACTTGCACTTTTCCATTTTATGTGTTACATATGTCCGTTTTAGAACAGGTATGGTGTGTTTTTAAAAAATCTTAATGGGCAATTTGGTGTTATTGTTTACGTATCGATAAACAGCTCACAAAAGCTGTCAGTGGCCGTCTGCTAGCATACTTGCTAACTACGTCAAAACACTCTAGCATGTTTCGTGCCATAAATGCTACACTCAAATAGAATTGAATTGTTTTCCCCGCATTGAAAATGTTTTGTGTTAACACAGAAAGTAAACTGACTGTTATTTAGTATGCTTCAGATAAATTAGGCTAAATTGTTTAAGGCAATATGTATTTGTCACAAATGGACTGAATTCCAGTCGGAAACAGACACATGTGTCGTGAAATTAGCTTTAGGTATCGAGGCGTGCAAAGAAAAAAATGGAGATTTATTCTCCAGTGTTCCCCTCTAGACATTTATTGAGTTGATACAGCTTTTAATACAGTGATTTTTTTAAACACCCTGTTGTGTCTTAAAGTGTTACATAGGGGGGAATTCGTGTATTGCACATGTAATTAATAACAATTTATTTCAAGTTCAATATACAAATCTATATATATTTTTAACAAGAGCTGAGACAAAGTTCTGCAGTAGTGAGGAAAAAGCTAAATATGCATGCATGCATACATTCAGCTCAGTTTGTTAGATGTCAATATCGAATTCCAGCATTATCATCTCATGAACATGGAGAATAAAGAGCAGAGGAAAAGTGAATCACAGGAGGTCCTCCAGTGGGATGGTCATGTGTCGGAGCCACGTGGGCCATATCTAACCATAACCTTCACGATGACCAAAGCTTTTAAATCTAATCTTAAAGATAGAGGGGGTTGTTTTTTCATGAGTCCAAACTCTTCATTTTTATGGCCAAATAGACCTGAGCTAGTTAGGTAGCTTTTCTTTTATTGGATTTTTTACATTTATTTTTATCCATCAGGAGGGCAAGATGCCCAGTGAGTGTCTGAAGGAGGGCCACTGCAAAGCCCTGCAGACATCCTTCTTTGAGTGCAAAAGGTCAATGGTAAGTGCTCAGACATTAAGAGAAAGTCAGCTCCATACAGTATTTGGAAACCAGTTTTGTGTGTGACTTTGGGTAATCCAAACATGCAAAAATATTGTGCACATCACACAAGCATGAATATTTCATACAGATTTTTCGTCTTCAACTTCACAAATGTGATCGTGCTCAAAAAGGTTCTTTGTGGATACAAATCCTGAAGCACATGCACACACAGCTACATTTCTGAATAGTTTACAAGATCACAAGTTTGTAATGAGTGCTCAGATGTTAGAAGGGCAGGGCCAACAACAAGAGACCGGATTAAAACTCAGATGTCCCAGCCTCATACCAGCACCTAAATGGACCAAATACAGACGACACTGAAGAGTTGGATGTGTGAAAATCCCAGGTGTCCTATCCATGTGTAAATGTAGACTGTTATCCTGTGATGACAGGGTTTGATGGTTTTTGCCTACAGCAGCCTTTTTGAACATGGAAATCATCACTTTTGTGCTGTTGAAGGTTAAAAAAAAAACTTGCATACAAAGTGGTTGAGGCAGCTTAAAAAAAAACATACATTTTTATGAGACTCATTACTCCACTACCAGTGCGGTGTTCTTTTTTTTTTCTTTTAACAGAGTTAAAAACACGGTCTGTCTTCTGTTTGCAGCTGGACACCAGATCAAGATTCAGAGGAAGGAAAGGATACTGAGGAGCGACCGCGCCGCTGCTGAATGGAAGCCAAAACGCACAATGTAATTGAAATAAAAGCAGCTGCTCGTGCGACAGAGGTCAGCATGAGAGAAACTCCTTCTCAAAGAGGTGTGAAAAATAGTAGAAAAGGACTACAAAACGGGAAAGAGCAGCACATGCGGACAGACGCCTGGCTGGAAACAAACGGAGGCATTACTGGCTGGAGCTGTTCCCCGAGAGAAAAGGGTGTTTTTCTGGATGGATGAATGTGGGATGATAAAACCCCCTTCAAATAAAAGATGAATAATGAAAAGACAAGTGCTCTGTGTGTCTTTGATATTCTTTTAGATTCATCTTCATGCATTAAAGGTCAGAGTGAAGACAAATCGGGTCTGAAAGTAAGTTCTAACTTGACAGCTGTGATTGAAATTCATCACAACTAAAACAATTTTTAACTAAAAGACTGAAGATTTTATCTTCATGGAAAAAAACACATTCAGACTGATGCATAATGACACATGTTCAGGCCTCCCTGGGTCATTCTTTTAAAGCAGCAATCATCATCTGCTTGAACTTCTCCATGTCCACCTTCTTCATGATGACAGCCTGGTGGGTCTTCTTCAGAAAGCCCACAGTGTCCACCACCATCATCCCTCTGGTGTGTGTGCCCGCCAGCTCCACGCTGACCGGGTACCGCTCGCTCTCCAGGATGAAGGAGTCGTCCACGGCGGCCGCCATGGCGTAGGAGTCGCAGGAGACGAAGCCCGAGCCGGCGACAAACTCCTTCTCCAAGCGCTCGCTCTTGGACGCCTCTATGCTGTGGCGGAAGATCCGCTCCATGAAGCGAGCTTTGTGGCCGCTCTGCGCCAGCCAGGCGTCGCAGAACTCCTGCGGAGACGGGGAGAGAGGCGTCGGACCGGGAAACCGGCGGGACTCGGGCTGGGAGTGAGCCGGGAGAGCTACCCAGGACAGCTTGCTGTGGCAGGTGAACTCCCAGCAGGCCAGGTAGGTGGGACACAGGTAGCTGTTGAGCACCACGTAGGCGGCCTCCGGGTCGGCGGTGAAGTTGAACTCGCCGCAGACCGTGGTGTTCCCCCGAGCTGCGACACAGCGGGCAGACGGAGGGGTGAGAACTGTGGACTGACCCAGACAGCACGGTGGACTGGTAGTTCTAGCCTATGTGACCAGCACATTAAAATAAGTCCACCTGGAATTGATGTGTGACGAGCAATAAAAATTCAATGTCCTCACATTTCTGACTACATCAGAAACTACATGTAAACTATGTTCTCAGTTGTGAGTTTAAAGAGTGGACCACTCTTTAAAAGTCACGTTCCAACAACAGGAAATGGTTTTTGCTCCTGCTTTTCAAGGAGAAACGGATTTGTAATTCAAGAACTTTGAGCAGGGAGACACGATATGCCGCATTCTGGTGTCCTTTAAGCCTTAGACTTAGACTAGACAGTCAATTCCTAGTTTTTGTGTGTATCATAGTCATATCACATCTGTTCTGTAATATGAATACTTGTCTAAAATGTCCACAAATACAGCTAGTGAAAAGCCTCAGGTGTGTATGTCAATGTCAGAACCTTGAATAAGGTAAGCTTCCCACTGATCAGTGTTCGTCCAAAACACGGCGTGCTTTGTTTATCTGATGAGGGAACCTGCTGGGACATCGGAAGCTAACGGCGTTTCACTGACACTCGGTGTTGCCTCCCATGATGTAGAGCCCTCTGAGTTTGCTGGGCAGGGACGGATCCATCCTCACAGCCAGGGCCAGGTTGGTGAGGGGCGCCGTGGCAACCAGAGACACCTGGGGGGCGAGGCACGCAACGCTTACTCAGCAGGAAGAGCCCCCCCAGCAGCCGGCACACAGCCGGTCCCCTCCGCTCACCTCCCCGGGATGCTGGTTAACGATCCTGATCATGGCCGACACGGCGTGCTCTGTCTGGAGGAGGTCCAGGCCGGGGGCGTCGAGGTCAGGGGCGTCTCCCAGACCGTCCTGCCCGTGGAAGTGTCCCGCGTCGATGCTGTCCCCAAGGATGGGCTTATCGGCACCCTTAAACACTGGAATCTGGTCCATGGCAGGCAGGACAAGAGAACACATGATTAAACAGGTAAATGGAACACATTGTGCAATTATGAGGTCCAACAAGATCGGCCTCCAACGCCGACACGTGCAACTCAAAATCTTCCTCCTAAAGCAAAGTGACAGCGTTTGTGTCTTAAGGAACAGAAAACTAACTCAAGGCTGCACGGTTTTGTTAAAAGTAGGGTGACTCATCACATGAAGCCATTCAACTGAAATTCATGTCATGAGGCTCCATCAGAATAGCCTTTGTGAACGAACAGAATACTCGACGTTTTCCAACACTGACGTGTGCTTAAGGAAAAACGCAGCCAACATCTCAGACACGCGTTCGGAATGCCGCCGCAGATATAATAGCTTAATGAGTAACCAGTTTTGAGTTTATGAGTTTCAGGTGAACTCTGCTCCGTGGAAACTAAATTTTAGCTAAAGTTTTAATGAATGGTTAAATATTTAACTATTATTTTCGGAATCTGTTTTTTCTAACCAATGCTTTTTAAAGAACAATACCTTGTTTATTATTCAGTTGTGCTGGTTCGGCTCTCAGCAGTTTTAACCACCCACCTCCAATCTTTGGCAGGCCTGGAGAACTCGCAGCGTGTTCTTACACACGTTCTCCACCGTGGTGTTTCCGTGCACGCACGTGATGGCCAGGATTCTCACGTGAGGGGCGGCCAGCGCCAGCATGATGGCCTGAGCATCGTCCACACCGCAGTCTACGTCCACGATCAGCAGCTTACTCATCCTGGACCCTGCCCGCCACGCACCTGTAAAGAAAAAAGCTCATTGCTCCATTCGGTTACATATAGGTAATAAACATTACTACTGATAACAAAAAAAACATGTGGTCCACGTCAGACAAGTTTTGCAAAGCTTCAACATAAAAACATCTACCTGCAGGTGAGTGTGATAAACAGGAAGAGCTATGAATCCCTCTCACAGCCCGATAGTAAACTGGAGAAAACCTGAGAGAAAGAAACAGAAACAAGCCAACGAGGAACAGTCTCAATGGAAGGAATGGGTCTCATTTCAACCGTTTCATTGTACTATTAAATCGCTTGATGTTAACAAAGAAAATACACTAAACAAGTCACCAGTTCCACATGACTTATACTACATAAAAAACTTTCATCAGATTAAAAAAAGTTATTTAAAGATACTATCAAACAGCCACAAAAATATGTAACCCTTTCAAGTTATAAAGAAACGTTTTTTTTTTTTCCCGGTCATGTAAAAAAAATAACAGAAAAAAAGTTTAAAATAAAATAAAACATAATTGTAGGCTAAAAAAACGCGCCACAATAAAATGACCAGAACACAAAAACTAAAAATACGTGTTTCTGCTACAGACACAGGTTTTTAACAATCTCGTGTTTGCATTGACAGGCGTTACCGGGTGTTTCCCAGTTATTCCATGGACAGAGAAATAAAAATGGGCAACGCGATGGCAAACAGGGAAGTTTGAGACTTCTCAGTGACAGATTCATGTCTGGCTGTCATGTACCGACACTTACGTATCTACCGTGTGAGCCGTAGTGAGACGCAGATAAGCCTTACCTCCTCACTGAGCTGCCAAAAACACGACACGTAACTGACAGAAAGGACCTTGGGAACAACATCTACCGGTTTGTTTATTCTTCTCTCGTCCTCTCATCTTATTCGGTGCCCTCCCACTCTCCGCTCCTTAATCGTTTTCTTCTTCTTGGACCGCTACGCTCTCCTTCTTCTTCTTTGCTTTAAATAGCGGTGGACTTACCGCGTTCTGGTGCTTTACCGCCACCAGCTGTTCTGGAGTGTGCATCACGCTCTATGCCTGACCTTGAATTAAAATAAAGCAAACTAAATAAATTATAATATTTAAAATCTCTCTCCATAGTTACTTAATAAAAAATATTTCAAATCAAGATAGTGAAATATTGAAAACAGGATACATACACTACAGTAATTATGAAAAAAACATCTTAAATGCTAATAAATCAAATTCCCGATTCAACTCAAAACTAAAGAACTATTTCTAAAAGTGTTAAAAATGTTTGTTGCCACAAATGTCATATAGTTTTATTATATTCGAGTTGCTGTCCACATCACTGCATCCATGTAACTAATAACTAATGAAAATATTTATTTATGTTATATTCAAGGTGTTCAGTTCAGTGTTGTCCACCATTCTCTGTCAACAGGATGTTGGAAAATAATGCAGGAAGAAAATGTTTTGTCTCTTTCCTAGAAGGAGATAGACTCATGGCAGCCGCGAAGGGTTCCAACTTCCGTGGAACTGATGCTGCCAACTAAAGGATTGATCTCTTCATCATCTTAATCATTTGGATCAATTAATTTGAAAAATTGGTTCACACGTTTTTTATTCTGATGAAACCAACCATTAAACCAGAGGGGATGTGGCGTTGAACCAGTTTATACAGTTACTCATTTGGGAGTCAGGGCTTTGGAACGGCATCGTGTTATATTTTATATGCTGATCGTACAAAAGTGTTTGCGTTGTTGTACAAATTACAGAGTGGTTTGCAAAGAATTATCATTCTGAACAGACATTTGCTCCATGAGTGGAAGCTTTTTGCTATGAATTCTTTTTTACACAGCAATTAAGAAAAACAGCATGATTTATTGTTGTGATGTAATTTGTGGAACGTCTCAGAACTGTGGACTCAAACACCTGGATGCGTTTCTGGCTGAGACCAGAGTGACATTTAAACTTTTGTTTCCAGGTAATATCTAAATTTACACCTCTCCACAGATAAAGTTCAAATATGAAACAAAATAGGGGCATGCAGCATAGGGTAAACGGCAATCCTGGGTGTTTATTTGTACTTCAGGCTCCATTGCTCTGTGGTTAAATCACCCTGTTCAATTACAGCTCAGAACAAGTTCATAACACCATTCAGCACAAGGAAAAAAACTTAACCGGCATTTGGCAGCACTAGCCATGTCATCACAACTTACATCTCTCAGCAAGTTTCTTTAAATTAAACCCCTTGTATCTACCTTTTTAAACATTACATGATGCAGTGGAGTCATAAACAGATTTGGCTGGTTCAAAAATGTAACAGGTTTGTTACATTTTCAGGTGTACAAGGGTAGTTTTTTTGTTTTATTTTTCATGCATATAAAATTCTCTTAAAGGTTCTGCATGATTTCAATTTGCACTGCAAAACCAAAGTCTGAATGGGTATCACACCAGTTTAGTGTTGCATACAATCCAGCAGAAATGTCCTAAATATTTGTATATATGTGAACCACAGTGTAGCATAAGATGAACTTCAGAAATTACACGAGAGTGGACACACTTAGAGTATATAAATGTCAGAGAAGAGTGTCAGATATAATGTAGAGAGCTGTGCTTGTTGTACTGAGTGATACAGATTTATTGGAGTTGGCAAGAGACGAAGGTGAGATGGACCATAAAAATAAACTAAATAAACTCTCTGATACTAAAATCGGTCATCCTGCAGTGCAGTTTAGGTCCAGAGGAAAAACCTCCAACAGGTAACATTGTTTTTGGCTGAGCTGATTATCTGCTGTGTCGCCCTTGGCAAATTGAAAATGACAACAAATGACGTTATAACATGTAGGCAGCTCAGACTAACAGTCCTGTGTTGCTCCGTATTTTACAGGTTACATCTTCATAGAAATAGCTATAAATGTCAGTGTTGCTCTAAAGTGTGAAGCTGGTGCTACTTTTTAATGTTCTATATCAAATGTGAACAAACACATCAAGAAGACCAACAATGATGTTTCATGTCCAACTTTAACTGACTTCTGTGGTCTCTCTGTTCTTTTCTACACACTTCTTTTCTCATTTTTTTACAGGAAATTTTCCTCAAGACTGGGGACGAAACATATTTAAATAGTGTATAAGGCAGATAAACGTTTTAAGTTGCTGACTTACAGCCTATCATTGTGGTTTGACTGTAACTTGTTAATATAGTCGAGTAAGCAGACGTTAAACTTTGAAACCAGAAGGTAAAAGGTAGCACAGAGCAAAAAGATTTGAACTGGCCATGCAAATTATAAAGCTGTACAGATATGTAAGTTACAGAGATTTAAGAAAAGATGGCCTCTGCAGCAGCGGGACAATTTCAACGAAATAGACCATCTCGATGCACGCTAGCTCAGCATCCCATAACGTTCTGAAGAGTCAAGGAACAGCCCACACAACTTAGGTCCACAATACCAAACTGCAGTTTTTTCTTTAGGTGAAGTTACCTAAATGCAGAACTAATTTAAAAAAGTGGCGCATGCGGCAGCAAAAGCGATATTTCTGCTTCTACTTTCTTTATACTGTTTAAGATTTAAACAGTAAAGCAGTAATCTTTAAATGGAAAGGAAAATTGGTCATCCTCAACTTATCAAACTATCTTTTACCCAGACGTTCAATTGCGGAACTGCAAAAATTCACTTTATAAGGCGTTTTAACTGCATCAGATTAGTTGAAATAAAGAGAAAATATCAACTTCATACACTTAATTCAGGAAGGGATAACATAAAATCAAATTGCCTTATTTCCCCCCACACACAGGTGTGCTATGTCTGCCACAGGATCTGTTACAGCGTCATTTTCTGGGACATTGGTTGAGTTAATATGACCTAAATCCAGATGCACACTCCCCGATGCTCCAACTGGGGCAGCTGTAACACCTTCAGCCCACCGCCTACAGTGTGACACAGAAAGCCGACCGTCGCTTGATTTTAGCCGTAAAGTGGTGGTGAAAAATGTGCGATTCTAGTACTACGGAGAGGGGGGGACCCCTATAAAACAACCTACAGTAGCACTGGCACTTGGACATTAATCGACAGTGACTAAGCACTAAAGAAAGGGCTGCTGTTCCAGTTTGTGTTGGTATCTTCTCTTTGTGATCTTTTTCTTTTTCTTTTTTCTTTTTTTGTATTAATCGTTTTCCCTTCTCAGTCTTTTGGATTCAGTAGAGGAGTCCAGTTAGGTCTCAACTTTCCCATATGTCCCCTCTGGGGGGCGATACTGTTTGGGGAAAGCTTTGAGCTGGAGAGCGTTAAAGGCGTATTTACGACATCCAACATTCTTCATGGTGTTCTCCCTCCTGCAGCCCTCACTGTGGAGACACAGAAGCAATGCGTTTTCATTTCATTCTGGTAACCGTAGAGCTTTCAGTGAGCTTTCAGTCAGGAGGCCTGACCTGCGCATGCAGTCCAAGGCCTGGTAGAAGACCTGGGGGGCCAGGGCGTGCTCCTGCTGCAGGACCTGACACTGTTCCAGCGTCAGAGACATGGCCGTGCGGTCCTTGGCGCTCTTACAGCTGGTGAAACGCACTCCGTTCAGGCGGCGGCACACCTTGTTTTTTTTTAGGTTTTGCAAAAGGAGATGAGTTAATAAACCTTTTTGAGGCTGCTGCAGAGCATTGAGACGCTAAAAGCTGAAAAAGTCCACCTCGGCAGCTTGCCACAGGATCTCCACGTTCTTGCTCCTCTTGGCGTTCACGTTCTGGCTCAGCTGCCTGAGCAGCTCGGGCAGACTGCTGGAGCTCCGGGAACGAGGAAGGCCTGAGGAGGTATCAAGAGGCTGAGTGATGAGGAAGGTTTTAGTTCACCGTGAAAAATGTGATGGTGTGTTATACTCACAGTCTTCTGGAAGGACCTCTTTAAACTGGTCGTAGTAGGAGCTGAGGCGGGCCATGCTCTCCAGGTTGATGATGTCTTGTAGTGATGTATCTCCAAACCTACACGTGGTTAAAAAAAGAAGAAATAAATTACGTCAACAGCATATAACTGTAGGTTTTGTCCCAAATGGAAGAAGGATCCATTAAAATGATGAATTCTTTCTACATTATAACGCACACACACATAAATACATGCTCATATCCACTACACAAGGAAAGTTATCAAAACATAGTGTCTTCAGTCAGAGGTCTCTCCAGCTACTCTGCAAAAAGAACTTTTATCCAAGAAAATACTGCCCATAGAAACAGCCTTACATATGAAAAATTTACTCTTCTTGTTCTTATTTATATGTTTACATATCAAGCGAATAATTTCTCTACTTATTTACTTACCTCGAAGTATGTATATACTTATCTTTTTTTTATAAATGTTCTTTTAGGGAAGAATTGATCATCAGACTTATTCTCATTGATGGGAGGTTGAAAGATATATTTACATTTTTGCACCCATTATTGTCAAACAAAAAACAATGAAATCAAAATAATGAGTTATAACTAAATAGGAAAGCTGGTGTTATGTGCAACTGGTAAAGTATTTGTTTTATAAAAACCGACAGAAAATTAGTGCCAAAAGTCACTATATCATCTTCATTCTTACACCACCCTGCTGTTCTCAGTTTATTTCTATCCTCCTGATCCAGGGACTCACTTCTCAGCCAGTGTCTGTTGTTCATTGATGCCCACGTTAAAGAGGACCGGCTGCACTCGAAGCAGCATCCCGTTCTGGATCTCTCTGGGAAGCGTGTCAAAGATTGCTCCAGGCATCGGAACCCTGACATTAAAGCCGTTCCTGTTCCCCGTGATCACCGGCAGCATGTCCGGGCTGAAGCCTGACGTTGCCTGGGTAACCTTGAAAGTGACATTTCTCAGGTCCATCACTCCG
Source organism: Menidia beryllina (assembly GCA_013363375.1). Classification (NCBI taxonomy): domain Eukaryota; kingdom Metazoa; phylum Chordata; class Actinopteri; order Atheriniformes; family Atherinopsidae; genus Menidia; species Menidia beryllina. Next base: position 2,235,030 of record JABUIW010000214.1, read on the forward strand.
ATGCTCATATCCTCCAACATGGCCAGCTCCTCTCCTAGAAGGAACAAGAAGTCATGCAAAGATACTATATTAATAGTGAAAATATATATTTTTTTTCTATATTATCTGCTGGAATTAGGTCAGGAACACATGTTGTGGTTTAGGTGTGACTAGCACAACTCAGTTTACAGAAAGCTTTACGGACAGTGAGTGGTCCAATTGCTTACATGTTTATGTAAGTAATTGTGTCGTAATGTATTCATGCAGATAATGCATTATCATGCAGATAATGCATGAATTGAAATGTTAGTATTGATCTTTCTAGCAAAAACGTTGGTACTGCATGACAAGTTCCACATAATTTACGTTGTTATCAGCCTTCTAAGGGTGACAGCCCTCAGGACTTCCCCAACACAAGTTACCGTAGGTGCTGAGCAGGCTCTCGTACTGAACCAGCAGGCCAATAGTGGGCAGCTGCCTGAGGAAGCCGGAATCGCAAACGCAGTTCCTCAGTTTGAGAACGAAGCCGCAGATCAGAGCAGTCAGCTGCAAAGACATTCAAATCAGCACATCCAGGGTCCTCTCGCCCTAGGAGGATGGACTTAAACATATTGGTGGAGGAGTTGCCGGCAGAAGCCCACAGACCGTCTGGCAGAAGACGACGTCTCGGCGGTACTGCAGCGTGAGGCTCATGGCGATGGTGGGCGCGCTGTCCTGCATCAGCAGAAACACCATGGCTTTCTTTGCCTTGTCGCTCATCAGAGACGCACAGTCCGTCAGGGTGCTGAGGACAGGATACAGGGCTTCGCTCCATTCTCCTTTCAATTCAAAGGAGGACACTTCCATCAGAAATCCAAACCCCAAAATGAGCGTCTCATTTCTAAAAGGTCTGAGAGGAATTTAAAAATGCTGCTTTTCAACCCCCCCAAAAAAACCTAAAATGGAATTGCTCTCTCATTGAAAGTCTCATGTGCATCTGGGATAGATAAAGGGAAATACAAGAAAGGTTTCCTTAAAAGAAACCTTTGTTCTGACCTGGAGATTTCTTTTCGACCCCCGGACTGCTTTCTACAAATAAGGAAAAGGCAGATTATATGTAGATAAGACAAAAATCCCAATTTGGCTGATAAATCAAAATGAAGGTGAATATTCCTAAACACCAAAATGATTGACACGACCATGACAGAGACCTTTCTTATGCGATGAACTGGGAGAATGGTGATGAGGATGGTTGAAGATAACAGAGAACATGTGACGACGGAGATAATTGATAACGCAGTTCTAAATTCTTGTCTTTAAGTTCAAGGTAAGTCAAAAAGCTCTCTGGTAACAACACAGTCACCTTTAGTCTCTGGTAATAAACAAAGGGTCCATCAATTATGACATGAGTGGGATTTTTTTCGTATATGAATAAATGAGGTACATACCTTTCTTAGTGTTACTTGGCTCCTCACTGGCCAGCAGGAAGACATCCTCGGAGCTACTGTCACTTTGGAGTTTGTCTCGCTGCAGCAGTCGGTCCACTCTCTGGATTACACACTCTAGGCTTTTGTCAACATTTAGCCATACCTTCTCCTGCACACACACACACACACACACACACATCACACACATCACAGAGGAGCACATTATAAGGCGACTTCCACAGGAGCAGAAAAGGGACAGATGGCCTCCTCTCATCTTACCCACTCCTCTTCGCGCAAATCTCCTTGCGTGGAGGCCCGCTTGTTTTTAATGCCCTCGCCGCCCTCCGGAGGAGCTGCATACCGGGAGGGTGAGGTGGCGGCACGGGAAGGGGAGGGGGGTTGTCGAGATGGCGAGCGGGACGGCGAGCGGGAAGAAGGCGAGAGGGAGGAGGAGGACGGCGAAGGGGTGCTTTGCTGGGAGAAAGTTGGGCGAGCAGCTGCCAGGGCGACGATGGCAGCAGACAAAAGCTTTGAGTCACACACAGTCACCAACTGGCGGGTCTGCGGGAGGAAAACAGTCCAAATAATATCGCAAGAGTTATTATTCAGTAAAAAGAGCTGAATCACAAGATAATAGATGATTTGAAAACAGAAAATGGGTTGTAATAAATTATTACAGATGAAACTATGAAACAAACATCAACCAAAATGCCTCCTGCCCCCCCAGCAGGGTCTTACCTTCTCTGTCAAGATGGCCAGAGTTCGTTCCAGAGCGTTGGCCGAGCGTTCTTTAGCAGCTCGCGACAGACGCTCAGTATAGTAACACACTTGTGTCTTCAAAGTGTTAATTTGACCAATCAGCTCCTTTGCTTTTATGACATCCTGAGGCTGGTACGCCATGCCTTTAGAGCCAGGACCAGTAGAGCTTTGGGACATAAAATAAAGTGACATCGAGACAGTGCATACTGGTAAACTGCACAAAAAAGACAAACACAAACGTCTTACCTCTCTTCTTCATGAGTGCTGATTGAGAAAGAGAGCAAAGATTACGAACATCAAATCAAACACTACCAATAAAATGGTAGTGGTAGAGGAGCTTGGCGAGCTTTATCTTAAACCACTCACTGTTTCCTGGCTTCTTCCAGCTTGTGTAGCAGTCTTCTGAGGCCACAGCCTTTAAAGCCCTGGTGATGTGCTGCAGGAGCGCCGATGGTCACCACGTCATACGTCCGGTCTGTGTCGCAGTTATATTAAAGTGCACAGGAAGCTTATTGAACAAACTGTACTATCATCCAAACACAGTAAGAAACACAATAAACACAGCATAGGTTCACCAATAACTACCATAGCCAGATTCTCCCTGCACTCTCATTCTCTGGATATGCAGATTAGTGGGAATGAACTCCAGCTTCCTCTCGGCCTTCAAAGTGCTGGACTTAAAGGAGGGGCCTGGGAGGTAAAAAGAGAATAGTATAAAAAAAATACACATCAATAATTGTTTTGCTGCTATACCTACTCTGATTCTTCCTGTGTGTGCTGGTAACAGTGTTTTTGGTTCTGACCTTTGTACTCATGCAGGTCACTTATGGTCTCCTGGTATGTGAGAATGATGGTCTGGTACTGAGTGATGATCTGCCTCCTGAGGTTTTCCCAGCATGGAGACAACTCCCCCAGCTCCTCCAGCTCACACACCCTGTGCATTACACACACACATGCATACAGTCAAAATCAGGACATCCAGCTTGTGCACTGATGACCTCACAGTTTGCTCACTTACTGACTTTCTTTGAATACATCAATAGAACTTTAAGCACTAAAGTTACATTCTGAAATGACATTACTAGTAACTGCAACAGAAACACAAGAAAACCCTCTATAATGCTAATTTAACTACATGGTGACATCACAAGAGTTGAAAATGAGAAAATATTCATCTACGTGGCTGTGGAACCAAGCCTGCCCAGTGCCTGATATCTCTCAAAATATCCAAGTTCAGAGCAGCAAGGAAATGACAAACAATGCAATCCTTAGGCTTTAAAACAGTTCTCTGTTTTAAAGCCCGAAAACAGAGGATGACATCACGCCATCATGTTAATCTTTATCATACAGTCTTTGTGTGGTAACACTGCAGAGAGTACACTGCAACTCTCCCGCCCACTGTCTGGAAATAGATTCATGGTTTAGAGCCTCAAAGGACAAACAGACCAACATGGCTCTCATATATGGGGTAACAACACCAACGAGGTCTGGAACACTTCAAACCCCTGCAGCTGCTGTGGGCAGATGTTCATCCTCTGCTTAAAGCTCCACTAAGAAGCTTTTGAAACTTCAGAGTTCTGAATAACCCTGGGGGCCATTAATTGAACTGTGTTCCTAGGTCAGGAGGAGCAAAGCACTGGCCTAACTAAGACTGTATAGATGCACATTCCGATTAGGTTACTGAAGTTACATTGTTTTTAGAGCTAATACAAACTCTGATTAGTTTGCTCTGGACTTCTGTTATACTGTCAGTTGGTGCTTTAATTACGTTTATTTTCGTACTTGGAGGCGGTGTTTTGTTCATAAAAGTAATTAATTCTCATTCTCATTTCAGTCTCATTTACAGAGATTGCTCCACACTTTCCTTTGTTTGAGTCCACAGGATGAAGAGGATGAAGACCTGTAAACTGTTCATTACTTACCATTACTTGTCATGTCTTAGCAAGAAGTCTGAGTTGCTACCTACCTGACAGCATCTTCTTCCAGCAGGAGTTTGACAAACTGGCGAGGGATATGCAGTGAGAGGGCGCTTTCTGCCATCTGTTCCAGGATACGCAGGTGATTACCGTCCGTAGTTGGGAAGCGATAGGTGCGTGACATGACGCCTCCAAACACTGAAACAAAGCGGGGGGAGCTAAATCACAGAGATCATTTACAGATGACAAGTGTGACTTTAATTCCCTCCTATCTGAGAAAACAATCCAGTACACTCACCTGCCTTGAGCAATGGATCTTTGCATAGTGATGAAGACTTGGATTTAATGTTCACTGATCCAGTTAAGCTTTCGTCAACAGGGAGAACCATCTGAAGGACAATCAAAAGACGAATTAGGGCGCATCTGTCTATGGGAATGTGACTTTTTTTCACCTTTTCAGCTTCTTCATTTATTGATTTGCTACAAACGTCTGATTAAATCAGTCCATCATAGTTGACAATCATACTCGCTCTACTTGTAAATTTGTGAGTTGTTCTGTAAAGACAAAAAATTCCATTCTATTTTAACTTAATTAGCTAATTTTGTCCATCAACACTTCTAAGAAGGACATTTCATGATGTATCACACAAAATATAGAGCAGAAAATTATCAGAAAAGTTAGGATTTTGGCTTGAAATTTAACATATTTTAAGCACAAATCTTTTAAGTTCTGATATTTTGGTTGTAAATGTTGATGTCTTTTTGATAAGATGTATAGGTCCTTTTATCCCATACCCTTCCATTCACGGTGTCTGCCCTCTGTAATCTTGCGACCGGTGCCCTCTGTTCCCGCTTCTCCTCTATTTGCCAGGCGATCACGGTGATGTTGCCCACACGCTCGCTCTCTGTTGACCTAACATGCAGTGACATTAAAACCCGTCACTTCGTTGGGGATTTGGCATTCAGCTAGCTGACCCTTCTGTTGCTGCAGTTACCTGAGAGTCAGGTGCAGCCTGTGGTGTTTGTCCTGCAGCAGCTCCTTCACAGAAAACATGGAGGAGCCGAGCATGTACATCTGCCGTGTACACAGAGGATGGACGGGATTAAACCCTGAAAGGGGCTGATTACCAATGCACAGACATGAGGCGAGCTGGAAGGTTACCGTGCCCTGTGTGCGGTCCTTGACATCATAGACAGAAAGTTTGACCTGAGTCTGCTGAGTGATGAGCGAGTCCTGGAAGAACGCTATGCTGCTCAGAAAGATAGGATTACTGGTGCCCTGACAAAAGACAGTCGGAGAGAGGAAGGTGAAAGGAATGTTGCAGTCTCCGATAGCAGGGAGGAAGCAAGGGCAGATGAGGTTTATATACCTCTATGATTTCAGTCTGAGCGTGTTTGGTCCAGAAGGCCTGCGGGGGAGTGGTGCAGCTGACTGCCACGAAGCTGGTTGGCTTACGGTCCAGAGAGGGCGTGACCAGCTCGCTGCATGCTGCAGAACCAATACAAACACAAGAGATTAAAAACTACCGGATTTAATGGAGGGAGGAATGGTAATCCTTGGCCATGGGGAGAATGTTCTGCAGCATTTCTGACTTAGTGTTGAATAAGCAGGAGCTGTTATGTAACTCTTAGCATGAAAAAAAAAACAAACACAGATTGGTATCATCAAATGCTGAGCCAATTCATGACAGAAAAGGTCATGTGTTATACATCTGATATGCTTTTAGGAAGAGAAACACATAAATCCACTTTCACAAAACCCAAAAATAAACACATAAAACGTTTTACTGAGCATGCAAAATGGAATTGTAAAGGGATTTTGATCATCGTTTTTATGACCCGCGAGCAGGCCACAACACCAGGTTCCATATTTCCAGTTTTTTTTTAAACCACAATAACACAGTAAAAGGCCATGAAGGTATTGTGTCTGTTAGTCCCAAAAACTTACAGGCTAGAACGCACCGATGACAAGTAAAACATGTGAAAAGGTCATGATATTCTCTATTTCAACCTCAATCGCTGCAGCTTAATAAAGTCTAACACTTTTAGATGTGTTGCTCCTTCTGAAAAGTCACATTGTACCAGTGAACCCAGCCCATGCAAATACATGTGGGATCCCTTCCATTGCAGCTCTTCTTCTACACTGTACATTCAGCTGGTAATGTTTTTCGTCCCTACTTTTATTGCTGTGCTGTGTATATTGAAATCATTAGTATAATGGATGAGGGAAGATTAATTGTTGTGGTTGAAAACTAACCAGATAAATGAAATGCACTATCTTGTCATTAGATCTTCACAGAAGTATAAACTAACATCTGATTGAGGCTGAGAACCTTTTCTTTATGATGGACATATCATAAAGAGAGAAACTAAAGAGATATATAATACAAGTTTTGGGGCGAGGTTAATAATCATAACAAGGTTAACAGGTTAATAAGGTTAATAAGCATAACAAAAGCTTAAATGAAAAGCAGTAGCCACTTGGTGGAAATTGAGCAGGGGGAGGGGTTCTGGATACAGAAACTGTGAGGCCATGCTTTTTATATCAGTTCATAAATTCTAATTTAATAATCTTTATTAATATGCTGATTTGTCATAATGAGGGATAAATATAAAGTGTTCTCCCAGATGTTTGGGACCAAGTCACATTTTTCTTTACCTCTCTGTTCCACACTCCAAATCAAGCAATTCAGCAAATGCACATTCAACACCTTAACTTAGACTTGTTTTTTATTAATTTCAGAATCTAACACTGAGGAGCTGAAACGGTGAGTCGAAGAAGAATGTGACTTCGTCCAGAACATAATGGAGGATATTGACAGTGCATTGTCATGTTGAGGTAATAAGGCTTTTTTTTTCATAAAATAACTATAGTCTTTGCGAATAGGCATATCATAATGCAATGGCAGGGCTAAAGCACATCAAAATATGTCCATAAATATAAACATATTATATATATATATATAAAACAGTGCTTCATATGTATGAAGCACTGTCAGAGGGTGAATGAGAGAAAAGAAATCTAAGGTAAAAACGTGCTATGGAAGTGAAAAGACATAAAAAATCAGATGAAAAAGTCATTAATCCAATAACAAGTAAAGGGGACGCTTTTTTTCCTCCTGTAGAACAGAACTGAACTTACCCACACTGAACTCCAACACTGGTTCATCGGGATCTTGGCTGTTGCCTGTGGGAAAGGAAAAACTGAGATGAAGCTTTCTTTTGTTTTCCAAAACTCTGCAATTTCATCATCCAGGAGGCAAACAAGGTTACCATGGCATCAGTTACTTAGTTACCTGAAAGAGCAAGCCCCATCATTTCAGATGAAAGATCAAAGGTGTTGGCCCGGTAGACCGACCATGGCCGATGGCGGGGGCTGCGCTCCTTGCCGGACATGGCGGCTTCACAACAGGGCTGAGGAGGCTGTAGAAAATGAAAGGGGCCTCGAGAGCAGAGTCGATACAAAACCTGAACTGGTTTGCCACGCCGTCTTTTCTGTTACGTGCAAATGAGGTTTTCTTTGTGTGTTAAGCCGAGCGGTCAGGCGTTCGTCTGAGATATGCCTGGAAAAAAGACGAGGGGAGCATGAGAGTTTGATACTGATATCATCCTTTGATCGATAGGGTTAGGGTTAATTAGGGATAGTTACTTGAGCTGAAAGAATCTATTAACAGTGTTTATATTTAGCCTCATAAATGCTACAAGAAAAAGGCACAAAGAGTTATGGGTAAAGAATTTCGGTTTCTGTGAAGCTTCGACCTGAGTTGAGAAACATGTGAGAGTTATTCCTTGAATTTTTAAAGTGCTAATATATGCAGAAAAATAAATCCTGGAGAGAATGATGTGAGACTCTTCACACAGCTGCGGGATATAAAACCCCCACCCGACTCATGCTATAAGTGTGCCTGCTAGCAAAAAAAAAGAAAAAGGTTTCCTTATAGTGAGAATAAAGAAGTGCACAGGCACAGATAAGGAGCAGAAAATGATGACTGACATCTGCTCACAAATAAAAGATGAGAGGAGCAGCTGAGGTGCTCAAAACACTGCGATACATTACACAATGTCACTGCCAAAAAGGCGACTAACCGCACAGCAGCAAAATGTTTGACTAAACCAAAACCAGAAATCTAAAATCTAAACCAATTCACTTGAAGTCTGCCCATGCAGCTTAAATTAGTGTGTATGTAACAGAGTCTTGATGAGAGACCTGGTAGTGACTGAAACAATCAAAAGGGTTTGTTGCTTTGTTTACACAGATTTTTTTCTTAATTTTTAAATATTGCATCTGTTCATTATTGGCTACTTGAACTTGACAGCAGCTCAGATGTGTTTCAGTAAGCATCCATTATCTGGGGAGGAAAACGCAACTGTTCTTTTCATGATGACTTGTAACCACGGCTATCACAGTCACTCTCTTCTCTCTAGTGACATTTCAGCTGCCCTTGAGTTTCCGTGTGAAACTGTGTCTAGTCTCCCTGAGCTGGGGGAACTGTTGGGTCCAGGATGGGGTCATCTCTGTTGTTAAGCTTTGCAGCAGACTGGCAGACATGCATGGTACAACATAGCTCCATGTTAACATTTTGTCCTCCTTTTCCATCCATGAGGCAATGCTGCTAAGCACCGCGCAGCCCGAGATAAAATGACAGAAAAGCAAATAACACGGAGGACACCCCTATCAGCAGCAGTTATTCTGTAATGAGCCCTGCTTGATCTGACAATTTTCTCTTGCTCATGCCGCACTTTGATGTCAAAATAACCGTGATCTAGATATCAATGATAACCCATCCACTGGGTGAATACCTGCGGTGCATCTGAGAGCAACTTTCAGGGCTGGAAAAGCAAAAGCTGCCGCACATAAGGTTGCTCATAGGGAGCAGGAAATGAAAGCTGTGCCAAGTGTGCCATGAGAGGAGATTTGGCTGCTTTGAGACATTTACAGCCTCTTGTTGTGATGTTTCTGTCCCCCTTTTGGCTTCAGCGTCTTCACACCGGGAACAAGAGCCAAAAGACAGAGCACCGCCGAGCCCTCATGCTATTATCAGGCAGTTTCCCATTTCAGAGATGTCATCTTTGCTGCTTATGAAGGAGATGATAATTTTCCAATTAAGAGATTAATGTCATAAAATTATCAGTATAGAAGAGACTGTTGGCATGGAGCCCCATGTTTCCGAAACCAGAACACTCCCCTTACATGGCTGGGAAAAGTAGCAAGTGAATGTTTTTCAATAGCTGGAAATTCAACATATGTACAGCAGGGACATGTATGTTAAAAAAAACGATTGCCGAAGAGATACTTTTAAAAAGTGACTTAAAATTGCAAATAACAAAAAATACTTTCATTTTTTTCAGTATTCCTCTCTTTTTTCTGATTTCTCTCTCATCCTGACAACTATGTTCTCTATTATTTTTTCAGCTTACAAAATGAAGAACATTTTAGCAAATGGGAAACAAAACACTTTTAAATATCCCTGTGCGGTCTTTTCTGTACTTAGGAACGTATGAGTGAATAGCAAATAAAAGGTCACTTGTTCAAGAATGAACACAAAGAGTTAATGTCAGGGCAACGGATTGATTCAAGTCCTACAGATGACAACTAAGCAGAAACATGTCCTATGAACCAGAGCACAATGAGCTTTATGACACCGAGAAGTATAAAAGATTAAAGAAAAGGCACGCATGAAGAAATTTGAAATGTTAGGAAAAGAAAAGGGCAGAGCAAGTGGCTCGATGACTAGTTGGATCTTCTTCATTTGGCCCTGAAAGGTAAACATTTCAATTTCCGACTCAGTTTCCATCTTTGGTACTTGATATTTGTGTGTGCCAGATAAATATCCACTCGCCTTTTCTCAGGTAGATCATATGGAGAGGAGGAGGTTCACGACCCTCTCTGTATCACATCTGTATGTGACGCTGCTCCTATCAGTCTCGTTTCAGGTTGTCTCCTTTGACGTTGTGGTTGCCACAGTGCATTCATGCGTGAAGACCTCTGCAACGAAGCTCTATTTTTACTCATGAATCGGTTCTGACGTCACCGAGCACGTGCAAATGAAAAGGCCGCGTATCCTGTGGCACACATCGAACATCCGAGTGGTCCCCGCACAGTCTCGCATCCACACATCCGCGATCCAGCAAGCGTGACGCTCTTTGTCAGTTTAATTTCTCTTCTGGCACCACCATGTGAGACTGAGGCAGAGGACAATTACAGCATGGATGCTCTGCCTCATTAGGCTGTGTGGGAGACATTATCAGTGGGAGACGTCTTCTAACACGCTGTAATCTCAACTGCCTGGGGCAGTGTGGGAAGCGCTATAGGAAACCCACGGTGGATGTAATGTAAAGCCACGGGGAGGAATGGCTCATCTTCATTTCATCTGTGTGACAGGCATCAGATACAAGCAGCCTGCTGGAGGGGTGGCACTACTTAATGCTGCACTGAAACATCTCCATTTGCTGAATGAGGATCACAATTGATGAATGACACTCCTCTTCTCTTTAGAGATAATCTCACTGTCAATATCCAGTGTTTTGTAAAGCATTTTTAGGTCATTAAACTGAAAAGGCACAGACTTAAATTAATTGTTCAAGTTCCTGGAATCCACTGTAGTATAATGCCAACATCAAACCACTCTAACTGAGTGAGATTTATGTGAAGAAGGACTTTACATGTGAAGACAATATAAAACTCTTTGAGTGTGGCTGGCTTAAATAAAACATCTAACTGCTCCAACTAACATTTTCATTATCCACTGATTATTCGGTGTGTTTTAAAATGCTGTAGCCTCAGGGCATTGTCACAGCTGGTATCACAGGTGACTTCCACCGTACACTAAGCATCCCTTTGAGTTGGTTTTAGTATTTAAGAGTAGTTAGAAGTAAAATCTTGCAGAACAAATTAAGAAGATGGTGAATATTGCTGGATGGAACAGAGATTCAGGTGGTCTTCGGTCCTCTGGGACGGTCTGCAGACCAAACTGACCCAGTTTGTTGGGCTGCAGGATCACAGCTGGCCTCTCACAGATGCCGTCAGCACTGGCTGCACTGCAGCTCCTCTTCCTCTGACTTCCTCCACGTCCCTTTAAATCTCTTTCCCCTGCTTTGTCATCAAGCCTGTCTTCTTCCTATCAAGCTCCCTTTCCTGTGTCACCCATTCTAAGCTCATTCCCCAGTTAATTTGAATCTAATGATTAGGATTTGGTACTGTGCTGACCTATGCAGGAACAGCAATCCTTTGAATCTAATTTAGAATTATCCTCTTGGTGTAGTCTTGCTTTCCAATGAGACTAGGCCATTAAACAACGAGGAAGACAATATCTAAAAGGCTTAACTCCCAAGTAAAAGATATTTATCCATAAAAATGGAAGCAGAGACAGCAGGGCCGAGCTCAGGTCGTGGCAGGGCACAGAGGGGCAACACTCTGGAGATCTGAGCATTAAAGAGGAACGTCTGCTGATGATCAGGATATCCTTAGATTTTTGCTTGTCAGCAGGTGCAACATTTGGGATTGCACCAACACCACAGGTGGAATTATGCATTAGTATAATTTGTTTTATCTTGAAAGTCTTCCCCAAAAACATGCGTCAACACCTATGCTGAGGAGAGGCATGAAGTGATCACAACACAACTCAGTTATGAAAAGAGTGAGAGCAGTTATTCAACAGATTAAATGTAATCCTTTGAGAGCTAAAAGAAACATCAGGGAGGCCTGTAATCGCGTGACTCGTAGCTCCATGAAACCACCTCATCCTGAACATATAGAGGAAAAAAGCGCTTTCTGGGTGATGACTGCACAACACTTTTCTACAAACCTGTGGCAAGAAACAGGGCGTGATTCAGTCAGTGTGACGAGGAAGCGTAGAAAGAAAAAAAGACAAAAGCTTCTAATGTACACATCTATTCATGGCAGCACTGGCCAATGATATTGCCAATATACTGGAGTGTGTCTATATTTGTTGACGGGTAACAACAAATATTGCGTCATGATCTGCTGATGCTCAGCCACGGAGGATGCTGCACAGTGCCTGTGCTATAGTGAGAACACTGAAGACACACACTATATAAAAACAACACATCCTCATTTAACATATGGCTATGGCTGTAAACATCTCATTCTGGACCCGCTGCGAGCTGGACCCGTCGCTTTGTGACAGCGCTGATAACTGAGAGCAAGCGCTCTCGATTAAAACCACGAAATTGCTTCTGAGAAGAAAACACGTTGGAATACAAATTTGTCATACCGTTGAGGGAAAAGCGAAGGTTTCTTGCCGTAACGATGCGCATCCTGGTCGCACTGACGATGCCTGCAGTCAAGACTCGCCCTGACTCCCTCTGACACATGCAGACGTAATAACTCCGGTGGGGGCGATGCCTCCTCCGGCCGCTGGAGGTCGCTGTTGGTCGTGTCTGCAAAAACCCCCTGAGCAAAAATGATGGAAGAACAAAAGTAGGCCTTTTAAACTGGTTAAATGTGGGAAGTGGGAAATACTTCTTGCTTTCAACACAGACACCCCCATACAAGAACGTTGTACAGACAGAACTGGCATTAATAGTAAATTAAAAAAAATATAGTATTTTCCCTTTAAAGTTGAACCTTAGAATTTAGGGGCCCATAAGGCAAAATGAAAAATACAGAATAGAAATACAGGACTATTTTAATTATGTATACATAATATTATATACTGTATATATATATATATTGCTATAGTTAATTAATGACTATGTATATGGCTAGAATTAAGGTTTAAGAAAATTTTGCTTTTTTAAAAATATTTTCCCTGATAAAACAACATTTCTGGAAACTTCTGTGGCAGAAACTAAGTGCAGCAAAGTTATTCTTATCTAAGACTCTGTCCAATGAAACAGAAATAACTGATTTAAAGCGCACATTGACTCATTCATGCTTTCATTCATTCTTTACCTGCCATTCAGTGTTGTGAGAACCCATAAACCTTTAAGCACAGACATTTGGTAACAAATGTCCCTAGTTCGGAGAACATTTTCCATTAGCAGAACCTAAATTGCCACTCTGAAGCTTATTTATGGTGTCACAAAAGGAAACAAGTCTTTCTCATTTATCTTCAATTAGCAGCTTGTGATAAATCAATACTGTTAGTCTAGTTTAGGTCCCTGTTCTTATGTTTCTGCTTTTTAATAGCAGAAACACAAGAGCAGAGGCCTCTTAAAAAGGAGAATAGAAGGCTCAAATGTTTCACTGCCACTTCCTGCACATATATGGAAATTCAGAAAAGTGGTAGAACAGGTTACTGACATCTATTGAACAGCTCAGATGGGCTGTGTGTGCACATCCGAAACAATATACGTTTCTGTTGCAAGTGGTCAAGCCTTTCTTTGCCATTCATCTCTGTTTCACGTATGAAGATGGCATTTTATCTCTGTGTTTCACTTTCATCGCTCCTCGCTGATTGTGAGAGGTGTGTTTTGGAACAGTGTTGTTGAGGAAATCTTCAAATATTAGAAGGAAAATCCCATCCCATTTGATCTTAAACAGCTTGATGATAACACACTGAATAAGTGTTGACCGATGAAACCAACCGTCTCAAAGTTGTGTAACTGTTTTTATTTTGGAAATAACTTGGTTGATTTAAAAATAGCTCAGTTTGAAAGAAGTTCATTCTCAGACGCTAAGTAAGTCTAAATTATTCACTCGTCTATTTCCTCTTCCCCGTGATGTCCACCAGCGTCCTGACTGGCCTTTTTTTTCCTTCTGTGATTATGTGGAGGCGATTTATACGTGAAAGCTGAAACTATTAAGTCAGCGACACCGAAACTGCTCAGAGGTCCCTGAAGGGCGCCACAATAAATAAATGCCACCGTCTCCTCTGCTTTGGGTGACATCCAATCAGAGCAGAGCTCGTGACCGCGCCTCGCGGGTGTCGGAACTTGAGTCCTCAGGTGGAGCACAGGTGTGTTGTCCTACAGCTCGACAGGAGCACCGGAACGCCGACCAGCTCGGGAGAGAAAGCGAGCCTGACCGCAGTTTAAGGGTTCTGTGAACACACCGGATTAGAAATATGCAAGAAACCTAAAGCTGCTAACTTTTGAAGAGATGCTCGACGTTCTTATTACGGAAGTTTTCTTGTTTTTGTGAGATATGATGGATTCATTCTTCCGTTTTTGAACTACCCGGAATTTGCTCCTTTGGGACAGCATTTTTCTTTATTTTCTTGTTTTTTTTGGGGGGGGGGGTTGTGTAATGGATTTAAGCTTTACCAGACACGCCGCTGTGCTGCTTTTCGTTTGCGGGTTACTAAATGTGCTCCATGGCTCCAGAGGAGAAATCCCACCTAAACCACCCGCTGCTGTCACCATTCTGCCTCCCGTTAAGCCTGACAATGGACCCCAGGCCTACCCAGAACCCGCAAAAGACTATTTACCAGTGTTTACAATGGATTATCCAAGGATACAGATACCCTTTGAGATCACCTTATGGATGCTGCTTGCCTCATTTGCAAAAATTGGTGAGTTCCATACACTATTCATCCAAATGGGTGTGTTACCCTCCAAACTCAGGTTATTGTATGTTGTTGGGATAATTTCAAAAGCTTCTTGTATACAAAAGAACTTGATCTCATTGCCTTAGGTAATGTTTTTTAACCTAATGTTTTTCTTTCTCTCTCTCTTTTTCCAGGTTTTCATGTGTACCACAAGATCACCATCTGGGTGCCAGAGTCATGCCTTCTCATCTCTATCGGCCTGATTGTTGGGGCCATCATGCACTCGGTCAACGAAGAGCCCCCCGCGGTGCTCACCAGCAACGTTTTCTTCCTTTACATGCTGCCCCCCATTGTCCTCGACTCGGGCTACTTCATGCCCACCAGGCCCTTCTTCGAGAACTTCGGCACTGTATGCATCGAAACCATCCCGATTTCCCTTCCTGCTCTGCCCCGCAAACGAGTTTGAAGAGCACTCTCCCTGTCTGTGTGTGTGTGTGTGTAGGTTCTGTGGTTTGCAGTGGTCGGAACCCTGTGGAACAGCATCGGCATCGGGATGTCCCTGTTCGCCATATGCCAGATCGAGGCCTTCGGCGTGAGCGACATCAACCTCCAGGAGAACCTGCTGTTTGCCGCCATCATCTCGGCAGTGGACCCCGTGGCCGTGCTCAGCGTGTTTGAGGACGTGTCGGTGAACGAGCAGCTCTACATCGTGGTGTTCGGGGAATGCCTCTTCAACGACGCCGTCACTGTGGTGAGTTAGCTCTGGCCCGGGTGGACCGGACGTCGGCACGCTCAGAGTGACCTTCGCCGCTGAAGGCCTGTCGCAGCGCGTTCGGCTCGCTTTGTGAGCATCTAGGCTGCTGTTTGTTATGAAAACAGGGCACGCAACAAGGAAAGTGCATCCACTGGCAGCTGTGTGTGCATGTGATTGACAGATAGGCTGGACTTTTGTAAGCCTCTCACAGAAATCTAACAGG
Organism: Menidia beryllina; assembly: GCA_013363375.1. NCBI lineage: Eukaryota > Metazoa > Chordata > Actinopteri > Atheriniformes > Atherinopsidae > Menidia > Menidia beryllina. The sequence continues at coordinate 2,250,518 of JABUIW010000214.1, forward strand.
CCAGTTTTCCCTGAGCAGAATGTAGGGGGAGAGGAAGGTGCATCGGGAAGGTCAATAAATGGGCAGATTCATGTGAAAGAAAAGACGCGCACCAAGGGAATGTCAGAGATGTGAAACAAATGTGTCCACGGGAAAGAGCCAATGCCTATTCAGAGCCCGTTTACTCAGATGCTGCCTAACCGGTTTCTGAATTCACAGTTGCATGTAGCCCTGGTTGTGTGGGAGGAGTCGGCACACATCATTATCTGATACTTCAGTGAAATGAGTTCATGCTCAAATTTCCCCCATTGTTCTCTTCATTTTGCGCTCCAACACTCTGACTAACCCACCTTCAGAAAACTGGGCTGTGCATTGGGGCAGCAGCGTTCTTGTTTAGTACACAGTAATGGCGCTAATGCTGAGGGCGATGGCAAATATTTACTCAGGAGGCAAGAAAAGCCCTGGAGTGGCCCGCGCGGGAGCCTTTACAAAATGTAGTATGCACAGGGAGCTGGAGCACTTCCTATTCCCTATCAGGAGAGGCTGCGTGACTAACGAGGGTAAATGGGTCGTCAAAATACCAGAAAATTAGATTCCAAAGTTTAAAGTAACCCAATGTCTGTGGTTCGCTGTTACCTGACAGTAAGGCTGATACACTGTCAAACTTGCTTTGATATGCAGGTTGAAACAGCAATCATCTTGTTCCTCCTGCAAAAAACTGACCTTTAAAAAATGCCTTCAAGCGCCTCATGCATCAAAATTTCGCCCAGTTCATTGTAATGGAATCTTAATCTATTACATTTGAGTTCATTCCAAATTAGTCCAGTTTACACTGAGCCAATTGAAAACACTTTTCTAGCTTGAGAAACCAGCAGATTTCACTGAAACTTCACTTCGTTTAGTTTCCCCCTTCTTGAGTGTTCATCAGGCGTCTTTAGAATGAAAGAACTACCTTTTTAACAGGACCAAACCTCCGGCAGTACTACAGTCAGGGAGGGTGGCCCTTTACTTTGATCTGCTGGGGTTTTCGTATGCAAAAGAGGGACAACAAACACCATAACAGCAGCTCAGGGATACCTGCCGAGAAAGAGAAATACAAGTTATTAACAACAATGTCACATGTTCATGTATAAAGTGCATCACTGGAGGTCCCCAAATAGAAATAAACAAAATAAATCTAAATAAATGAATAATTTTTAAATTAGAAATGAGAGATTATTGAAATTCATTGGGGTCATTATCCTTTTGGATTTTTTTTTTCAAATCCCAGGCGTAAGATACACTTTTAAAAGTGTATTAGGAGTTAATTGGTGAGAGAATAAATTAACAGAATGCATGGAAAACAAAACTGTTTGTTAACTGAAAAATACTTCATAAAAAAAAACAGTACATCAACTTTTATTTTTGTCCTATTCCACTGTGCTCATAGAATGACACTCTCCTGTCTGAATTTGTATTAATGTATTTTGAGCTGGAATGTATGCTGGTAAAAAGATTTGCGTGGCTTTTTTTTTTTGCCAGGTGTTGTACAGCATGTTCACCTTTGTGGCAGAGATGCCGGAAGTGGAGCCCGTGGATGTGTTCTTGGGGGTGGGGAGGTTCTTCGTGGTGGGACTCGGCGGCATGGCGTTTGGCGTCTTGTTTGGCTTCGTGGCTGCCTTCACCACGAGATTCACCTCCAAGGTCAAAGAAATCGAGCCACTCTTCATTTTCATGTACAGCTACCTGGCCTACCTTGTGGCAGAGCTTTTTGCCATATCGTCCATCATGGCGTGAGTAAAGCTAAGAATGACCACTCTGACTGAAAATCTAAGACAAAACAAAATGCCCCCAATAGCCTCTGTGTTTGTTCCCCTGCAGCATCATTACCTGTGCTCTCACCATGAAGTACTACGTGGAGGAGAACGTCTCCCAGCGCTCCTGCACAACTGTGCGACATTTGGTCAAGATGCTCGGCTCCATCTCGGAGACCCTCATCTTCTTCTTCCTCGGCGTTGTCACCATAACAACTAACCATGAGTGGAACTGGGGCTACATCCTTTTCACCTTGCTGTTCGCTTTTGTGTGGAGAGGTCTGGGTAAGTTAAATGAACAAGGCACGGGGGTAAAGTCAGGAGCTTGTTTTATTTGACTTGGACTTGTTCTGTTGAGAGGAGAAGCCTTGCATGTTTTTATTAAGGTGGGGCTGCAAGTAGTCAGAAGGAAGTTTACTCCACCCAGTAGGTTGGAGGAGCATCTAGCTGGGATGTGGTTAAATAATTTCCTTCTTAGAAGGTTCATAGGTGGGTAGAAGGTTTATGCTAATAAGACAAACCTTTGACCGTTTGCCACCGCTCTCTCCCAGGTGTTTTGGTGCTGACTCAGATCATAAACCCCTTCCGCACCATTCCCTTCAACATGAAAGATCAGTTTGGTCTGGCGTACGGAGGCCTGCGAGGTGCAATTTCGTTCGCGTTGGCCTTCACGCTTCCTGACAACATTAACCGCAAGCCGCTCTTTGTAACTGCCACAATTGTCATCATCCTCTTCACCGTCTTCCTTCAGGTAAAAAAAGGGTTAATGTAGTTATTTATAAAGTGCACACATTCTTTAGTGACTGGCTGGTGAGTAAGATATGAGAGAATCATGAACTGAATTCTGCAGATAATTGATTGTAATAGATTGTTACAGATTGTTGGAATGTTGTATCTCAATTGAATGCAAGCTCTGAGGGTTATTTATTTGTTAAGAATCAAATCAAAATGCTTCAGGGTAGACTGAAGTGATGGGAAATTAGATTCTAAAGTTGGTGTTTTTTTTCCACCTCTCTCCTACACAGGGCATCAGCATCCGACCTCTGATTGAATTCCTCAATGTCCGCAGAACCAACCGCAACCTGGACACCATCAATGTAGAAATTCACTGCAGGGTAGGATGCAGATTCCTATCCCGATCATGGTCAGTTAATGTTTCCAGACAGAAGGCTAATTGCTCTTACTTACCATCAGCTCATGGAGCACACGATGGCGGGCATAGAGGATCTCTGTGGACAGTGGAGTCATTTCTACTGGAAAGACAAGTAAGTGCTATACCTTCAGTACTTTAAAAAAAATCTGTGGGATAAGTGGTCAGCATGTGACCAACACATGGTGCTTACTAACGCTCCACTATTAGCCATAAAAGTGGTTGATATTTACTGATTACGTTTCAGACTGCCTACTGCTCTATGACTCCTTCCAACAAAGCCATAGTGAATACGTTGCAGTGGAGCTGTATAAGAGGGGACAGGGCTTTTTAGCATGAGCTTAACGCATCAATGATACAGCGCAGGGAAATGAGAAGTCTAGATCATCCTCTACAAATGTGTCTTGTCAGAGTTTCCCTCTCATGATTCTTTTTGCTATCGTTGTGGGTTTTGATGTCAAGCTCTGCTGTTCTGAAACAGGTTCCTCAACTCCTTAACTGTAGATCTTCAGTCTTATTGGGCTTGTCACAACATGCTCTGTCATAGGTTGAAGTCAAGAAGCTTGTTGATTTTGGTGCATTGCCATCAGAATGAAGAGAAATCTATAAGTGTTGGATTTACCCACCCTAAACCTCACTGGTTTTAATGTCACAGTTTTGAGTCTTCACGTCATTTAGCCCGATCTTAAACGTCCAAAATAGCTGAACCTTTGTAGAAGTTCTGGGTCATATCAGTGATTCAGCATCATCAAAGCAGATAGAAATGTTCATTTAAATTAGACTGCAGTATTTTGAAAACATAGCAAGAGAGAATACTAGCAGCGACTGTTCAGAGAAAATGGACGACATGTAAATGACCAAATGAATGCAGCTATTGTGAATATGTAAAAGCATTATTTTTTTTCTGGAATTCTGCAAGGTACTTTTGTATTTAACTTATTGTCTCAAAGCTGATGATCACAATTTCACATCAATCTATCCACTTAAATGGTTGCCTGCGTGAATAAAGGAGATCCTTTACAGACATATGCTTCACACAAAAGTGGTTGTAGTTGGTGTAATTTCTTTTCCCAATTTCAGGTTTATGAAATTCAATAATCGAGTCCTTCGTAAGATCCTCATCCGAGACAGCAGGGCTGAGTCCAGCATTGTGTCGTTGTACAAGAAGCTGGAGCTGCAGAACGCCATGGAGATCTTGGACACTGTGTCTGGAGACATCAGCGCCGCCCCGTCTGTGGTCTCTCTCAAGTATGAAACCTCCATCCTGGCTTGGACAGACTCCTGATAGCACGTCTGGAGCAACAGGAGATATTTATTAACATGTGCATTCTCTTATCATCCCTTTTTGATTTTAGTGAAGAAAAAAGAGGTCCCTCTAAACCCAAGAAGAAGCTGTTGGCTGCTGATCTGAGGAACATGCACGACATCCTGTCCAAGAACATGTACAAAATCAGGCAACGGGTGAGAGGAACGATCGCCTTTAGAGAACACAAATCAAATCTCTGTTCTTATTAGTCAGTGTTTGCTGTTTTTCATTACTCCTACTTCTTTATCAAGTACCCTTTGGGAAAATATACCATATTTATTCAAGTTCTGCACAATGGTGCAGCCTTAAATAATTTGTTTTGTAATATATGTCATTTTACACTGCCCTAAGACTTTTGACTTTTGAATGCATTGTATATGAGCTCTCTTATAAATATTATAGAAAACACTCTGATTTTAAACACTCCCCACCAGACAAAAGGAAGTGCTTCGTTTGAACAACTACATTTTTTTGCTTTAATTGTCAATGTGCTCTTACAGTAGTTGTTAAATCCCAGAATCAGACAGTCATAGTTAAATTTACAAAGAATGTATGGAGCCACTTTTTGGAATGTATTTTTTCCAGCTCTGCTAGATTTTTCAAAGACAAGGAAAGTTGTAAAAGAGACAGCATTGTTGTGGTGGAAGTCGCTTGTTTTTTATTGTTGTTGTTTGTTTTTTTTACATGAATATACAAACTATAAATTGTCAGATAACATAATTCAATTCTAGAGTTACATTTTCAAATGAGCCATTATGGAAGGAAATTCTAAAACCGTTTCGACCTCCTACTTTAAATATCAGGAAATGCAGAGGGCTGCTTTCTGTTTTGTTTTTTTTTTCAAATGTATATACATTTGAAGTGTTTTAAGCTCACAGGGGATTTAATTTTTTTTTGCCTCGAGGGTTCAAAACTTCACCTGCCTCTCAAATTACACTACTTTATAGCTTGCCCCTTAGTTTTAATGATGGTGATTTAAAACTATCGTACATAAAAAGAAAATTCATTTGAATTGTTCTGTGATCTGCAGACTTTCTGTTTGAGGGGAAGTAGATTCATAGTGGATTTTCAGTGATGCCTTCTTTAGGCATGATGTGCCCAAACGCTGAAACTCAGTGTTGATTTGCATAGCGACAGGCTGTGGCTGGCAGTACTTTTCCACTGGTAATATGACATCACCCTTTTAAAGAGCTTTCAGAAGTGCTTTGATGTTGGACAAATAGGGGACATGTGATTCTGTGCTCGGGTTGACGGTTGATCCAATTATCGCAGTCCGTCCCGTTTCCCTGTCTCCCCTCACATATTCACTGTTCTGTTTACTGTGGGTCATTTTCGGTCTGTGTTTATTTGTTTTTTACAGAAGGTATTTTTTCTCGAATCCAAGCAGTTAATGAGGCACTTTGGTTTGACCTGACGAAAATTGTATGACTTCAGAATCATCAACTTGTATATTAAATTCAATCAAAAAGTAAACTGCACCACATACAAAACCACATTGAAAATACTTTTGTAATCTTGCTTCATAAAATCTGCCTCTAAATGACAATAGCTTATTTTTTAAGGCAGTTATGTTAAACTTTTTTTAGGGTTTAAAATGGTGTGGATTTACAGAGCGAGTAAGGATTGAATGGCAGCTTGCAACGTCCAAACACAGGTGATTGTCTCTGTGTCTCAGACAGGTGTGGTCAGTTTTTGTCAGAGTAATCTGAGCTTTAAAGAATGTCGTCTCCTCTCAAAGCACTCAAGTCGTCTATTACCTTAACCTTTGTTGTCTCCAGCGGGCAAGAAAAAAATATATGAACAAGATTACTACAGATTATAGTCTAAATGTTGTTGTTTTATTTGATTATTTTTACTGTGTAGTATGTGTTGAATTAAATTTAGTCCCTTTTCATTATTTTGTGTTTAGACGGTGGCATTTACTGGCAAGCATTCCCTTCCAAATGAGAGCCAAAACAAAGAGATTCTGATCAGACGGCATGCCAGCATCCGGCGAAGCCTCCGGCCTGGAAGCTTTCAGTCATCGGTAAGCTTCACAGGTTTTTGGGGCGTCTTGTAGATGCATTGGTGCATCACGATTTTATTGACTCCATATTGCAATATCATTTGACACTGTTGTTATTATTCCTGTATAGAAATTATGCAACAATAAGAGTTTCACACATTTTGAAAAAATAGAGGAGACCCAATTTGAACAACATAAAAGCAAAAACTGAAAAATCTGAAAAGCAAAAGTTTCTCAGTTTTTTTTTATTCTGGCACCCAGATTTGTTTAATCTACTTTGGTCAGGATGGGATTTATCATCATGCTTCGACCATGTGGCTTTCAGTGGTCATCATCATTCTGTGTGACACTTTTTCTGAAGAGATTCAATCATCTGATATCCTTACATTCATGCAGCATGCGCTGATATAATTAAAAACAAATGTTTCTATTTGAAATGACAAGTTTTCCCGTCCACAATGCAGTAAACTCTGCTCAAATCAAAACGCTTCTGCCACAACGTTTCACAGATATACAGATACAATTCCAAAGATTCAGGTCTGGGAGGTCTGGGATTTGCTGAAGCCATAAAATATCTGATCGGGATTTCTGGAATCAAAATAATCTGGAGGTTTTTTAAATAACCTTTCTAAGCTTAATGGGCAACAACACACCTTATTCATCTTCTAAAAACATGTTGTGGACATTGGCTTTTGTTAAATCCCAGTTTTTTAAATGAAACATGCAAGCTTGCAAAGCATCACTATACTTTTATTATACTTAATAAGAAAGTAAGGGTTACCATGAAAGAAAAAAAAAAGTATTTTCTTTGTTATCGTTGTTTTTAGATGGTGCCCAAGTCACAGAAGTATTTTTCACTTCCTCCTGGAAAGAGTTTGGATTCCAGATTTCCTCCTACAAGGCTGAGCTTTGCAGGTAAGCTTGTAAACTACACTTCCAAATCCCCTTTTAGATCCTTTTAACTGGACATAAAGTTGGCAAAAGTACTACTACCCATCATGTGATTAATTTTTTCTCCCTCTGAGAATGCTCACACCACACTCTGGCTTAGTTGTGTTACAGTAAGTGGGTAAAGTTGATATACCGATGTTTGCAAATGGAATATAAATATTATATCAAACCCTAAACCTACTTGTCTCAGATAACCAGGAAACCATGTCTGAAGTGGCCTATCCCCCTCGGCGCTCTCGATTCAGCCAACCCAAACGCTCCTCCTCCGGAGCCATGATGCCACTGCGCAGGCTGAACACCCTGAAAGAAGTGCCCTCTGTTGACTTTCTTGACGAGAGAAGCAAAAGTGGAGACAGGTCCCGAACGCCCTCCTCCCACGACGATAGCCGTGCTCCGCCCCCTCCTCGTTCCAATGGGTCAGAAAATGACTTTACAAAGAACACCCATGAGGCAGAAGAGGAGGAGGGACGGCAGCAGGCGCCACAGCCTTCGTCTCCACCTCCAGCCTGGGCGGCCGAACCCAGAGACGACACACCTCGAAACCCTCTGCTGAGGCGACCGCAGTGGAACCAGAAGTAGGAGAACCCCCGAGTTTTCTACCAGCTGCTTGAATGCCATAAAGGTGAACTGCAATGGGGGGAAAAAATGAGCCAAAATGGACAGGACTGTCACGGACAGCAGGTGTCGTGACCAAGAGGGGGGAAAAAAGCACTGCAATGACAGTACCGTCCATGTGTCACCAATGTGACGTGCACATGAATGTTTCGTTCTGCCGGTTTTAAAGGTGTAGCAATTTCAACTTTCACCTCAATTTGATTTGAGTTTTTATCTTCCTTTAGAGATTTTAAGATGTGTAAAAAGGTACATCCATTAAACTATTTTATAAAGTCCTCAATTCCCTTTTTTTTAAAACTTGTAAATGTCAGTTATGATGTCGTCTGTTGTGTGCTGTACTGATGAGGAAGCAGATTTAGTAGGAAAACAGGTCTGTGGAGTTTTGATGTTTCGTTGCACAGCTCATTGGACTTGTGACCGACTTCCAGGTGAATTCTTTGGTCCATTTCATTTTAAATTAACTTAATAAATGCTTGATGTTCAAAACAAGCTTTGTGTGAAGAATATATGAGGAGAAATCATGCAGAAACGTGCCACGGATTGGTAAAAAGAATGTAACCACGGAAATGAAAAGAGCTGTTTTTCTTACAGCCAGTTTGAAAAGTGAGTCACTGAGTTCAGCGTTTGATCATTAAAAAAACAACTTGGACGCAGATGTACAAACAGTTCTTTATTCCTTGAGATCTTTTTCTGGCATTAATCAGGCTGGTGCTTATTGATATAGTTAGGTTTGTTCATAAACTTATAAAACACAGTTTCCTTCATTTCCTGATTATGTTTGGGGCGTCTAAACGAAAAAAAACAAAAAAAAGCCAAAATACTTAAAATCCCCCTAAATGTGCATATTTGCGAACTTTTAGTCCGATAAATACCTTATAACTGTCAAAGACTTTGCTCTTATACCACCATATGAACCATTTCTTAAATACCGCATACAGAGAAAAAGTGGCATTGAGGTAAAGTGTCTAAAACCAACCTTGATATGCCAAAAGTCTAAAAATCAGCTTGGTTGTGGCTAGGCACTCCCGAATCCAACAACATCCCCTAGTGTTTGGGTCGCTGGGTAATTATCTAGCCTTTACAGTGCGACGTGGCAAACGTTCACCAGTGGATTGCTACCAATTTGAACGACAGTGGTCAGTGAACTGCTTTAAAACGGGCTCTTATAGTCAGAAGTCGACACTGTATGTCTCTGTCACCTCAAGCTTCAGCATAATTAGAAACGCAATTAACTTTCCAGCCCTCGTCCTCATGCCGGCGATGCACTTGACGTTTGATTCCACTGATCCTGAGAGATGTCTGCAGCGTTGGGGGTCGCAAACCACTCCCTCCATGCCATGCCATGCCGTGCCATGCCATCACAGCCCTGGAGGACACAACCATACTACAAAACAAGTCTTGAGTGTGAACACTGTTCCCACTACGAGCAAATGCTTCCTCCAGCCAGTAGGGGGCACTTCTCCGGTTCGTGGATGTGCGATGATTTTTTAAGCACGTTCCGTAGGAGATCCACTCACCTGCTGAGAGTTTCAGAGTTTGGCCGTTTTGTCATCCCTCTTCCATCCCATTTAGGGATTCGGACGAGGAGTAAACCCACAGCTGCCAGGGCCAGCACCACCCCCAGGCTGGGGGGGGCCGCAGGGGCTGACCTCCTGGGCCAGGCCGGAGAGGAGGGGGGCCAGAACTCGGCCCACCGCCGTGACCGACTGCCCCGCTCCGATCAGAGTCCCGCTGGCCTGGACCCCCCCCCTCTGCAGCTCCAGGTCCGTGATGCACGTCCGCCCGATGGTGGTGGATATGGCGAAGAAGGTGGAGGTGAGCAGCACCTGCCACACGCTGGGCGCGGCGGCGTAGAGGAAGATGAGCGAGCAGGTGAGCACGGTGGAGTGGAGCAGCAGGGCGGGCATGTTGTTCCAGTAGAGCTGGGTGACGGGACCCACCAGGAACCCGGCCAGGGCCCCCAAGGTGCTGCTGTAGCTGATCAGATAGCCCGTCATCTTTGGTTTGAGCGAGAAGCGCTCCTCCATGGCCAGGGAGAAGTTGCTGTAGTAAAGCATGATGGCTATAGCCATCAGGAGGCGCACCAGGAAGAGGTCCCACATGTCCGAGGAGGCCACCATGTGGATCTTGGAGCCCACCGAGGACAGCTGTCTCCAGGCGGGCTGGAGCAGGGACACGTCCCTCCACTGGAGATGGCGCTTCCCAAGAGCTCTGGAATCTGGTGCGGTCAGCGGCTGGTGATGGCTATTCGCGTGAGAGCCATTGTGCACGGACTTATTACAGTAGTTGTCGTGGCAGTTTTTACTGGAGTTGTTGCTGCTGTTGGTTTCGTTACGATCGGTGAGCGTCTCCCCCCACGGCAGCATCCACACCAGTCCTGAGACGATAACATAGAGTCACACGCTCATTCGGTGAAAGGCTATCGCAACAATCATTTCTTGTATTCTTCACTCACCGGCGTTGATTAGAAAGATGGCTGCACAGGTGAAAGAGGAAGTGTAAAAGCCTCCCTCGTGCTCTGTGAGGTAACCGCCCACCACCGGACCCAGAATGAAGCCGACGCTGGAGGCTGCGTTAAAGTGACCCATCACAAGAGGGCGCTCTGACTCTGACACCAGGTCCGACAGCAGCGCCCTGCAGATGGACAGGGAGTGCTTGAAGAGCCCTAGGGAAGAAAAAACATTAAAATAGTGGACTCATTTCATTTCTGTGAGAAAGAAAGAAAAATTACACAGTTATTTATCTTCTATAATTTATGTTGTAGGTCCATTAGAGATATGCTTAGAACATTTTATTATAATTTTTACCATAATTGGCTGGTGGTACAATATCAGACAAGAATGGGAAATGTTGTTTGCAATCAAAACAATAGTAACAAATTTAATTCCATATTTTAACAAAGAAATTTGGTAGTTGCTCCATACACTGAAAACAAAATGAAAACCCAGTTATCTCAGGTTGAACATTTTGGAGGGTTTTAGAGGGTTTGAGTGAAACGGCATGGGGTTTTAACAATTTGCAAAATGCTTATTGCATGAAGCGACTCACTCACCCACAGGTATCCGCGCAAGGACGAACAGAGCAATGCTGGTGGACATCCCCAGGAGGCCGTAGCCCAGAGCGCTCAGCAGCAGGCAGGTCAGCAGAGAGTAGCGCCGTCCCACCACGTCGCTCCAGCTGCCCTGCCAATCACACAAAGATCCCCCCGGGCTGAGATAAAGACGATGGGCGGTGACCCTCATGTCACACATCAGCAAAGGGACCCAAACAGGGAAGTAGAGGACTGCTGTTTTTATGGAATTAATGACTTGATGATTTTTGTTAAGAAACTATCATGATTAAAAACAAAACAAAAAAACAAAGCAACACAAATCCAAAAACCCTGCATTTTCTCTCTACAGTACAAAACAGATAGGGCTTTATTAGATTCTCACCCTTTCTTTCACTCACACACACACACACACACACTCACACACACAGATACACGACCATCCGATGAAATAATTAAATTAGGACCAATTGAGTTGACTGTGTTCTGGGTGGGACTGCTGGGATCACCATAGTGAGCCAGCTGTTAACATATCTCTACATTTATCAGGATTCAGCTGGTCTGCATAAAGGAGCCAACAGATGACTCCTTATGTGTTTAATTTGTCGCATGACCCTTGAGAGTTAAGCCAATTTCGGGAGCTCTGGGCGGCAGCAGCGCAGAGCCCAGAGTTTAGCTTGAGATGCTGCTCACTGACGAGTGCGGCCGGATTTTTCCAACGCCCCATCAGGAGGATGGTCGATTAGAAAAATGTCCCCGTTGTTTATGAGAGATGGGCTGAAATGGTCAAAAAAAATAAAATTTCTGGTTGCTGGCAAGGTTATGTGTGTGAAAGCGTGCACATTGAAGGCATTGTGTGACCACAATTAGCCTCAAAGAGCCAGTGTTTATTGTTTTCATGGAATACCAGCCAGGACGTGGAATGCAACTGTCCCGGCCTCCTAAGTGTGGGCATGTGTTGTCCAACAGGAAAGACTGAACAGGAGGTAAGGAAGGAGGAGACCCAAAGTCAATACTTACAACCACCGTGCTGGAGAAAAGCTGCAATATTCCATATGTAGACCCTGCAACAGTTCAATAACCGCTTTAAGTCACATTTGAACAGAATTGAACAGATAAAGCACAAAAAAAGAAACCACACGTGTTCTATTACATTGAAAAAAGTCCTACTGAGCTTAAAAGAATAGTATATGAAAAGTAGGGGAGCATGTAGTATCGACATGGCGTTGGCACCGAGTTGATACACCAGTTTTTCTTCCATGCGAGTCTCAAGGGTCAGAACATTTGACACATTAGATATGATTATTGGGGACACATGTCCTGCGTTTACTTGGATTTCTCTCCTTTGAGCATCACAATGGCAGTGATTACTGAAGCTTTGTTGGATTTTGTAAGACTTCATTTGCTCCAAGGTGGGGTGACTCCCCTTGTATTCTGAGCTTCAGTGCGTGCCGTACATTCGCCCTGGGAGGTGCATCCAGACAGCGTTTGCTTTGCATGGAACGGTTTTAGTTTGTGAATGCAGCCACAAAACGTGTTAGCTGACAGTGTTGTTTCTGGTGACACCCTTTACAGAAGGATTTTGCATTTTAGCCCCGTGCCAGCTGTGGGATCCAAGGTCCCAGATAATCAGCATCGGTTTATGGCCTCACCGCTCTTTAATTTCATTGTGAAATTCCTAGAAACGGCACATCGTGGAACATTGGTGAACGGTGCTTCCAAAGTGGTGAACCTCACACTATTTGCACTTGTGGACAACTATGCTCCTTTTATATCCAGTGATGGGTTTCACCTGTTTTTAATTAACCTGCTTACTTTAAATGTATTCCACACGTTTTTTTTCCCGACTTTTGTTGCACAGTCTCGGCTTTGCTTGAGCGTGTCTGCAAGCATCAAATGGCATCAAATTGAATATGGGTAAATATTAGCAAAAATCTATTTTGATCTTTTTTAATATCAAATACTGTGTTTTGTAGCGTAAACAACTGAATAAACTTTACTGGAATTTAGGTGTGCACCAACAGTCCGAATACCTTCGGCCCTGACTGCAAAGGAAACACTTCATTTAATTGTGAAATCTAATATTAAACTCAGCTTCCATCCATTCATCCATCTTTAATATTTTTCTACGGCCAGATTGGTGCACAGCCTAAGAGGTGTCGAGCTTTGGCACTGTAAGTCAGAGCAAGACGGTCCCTGCTTCAAATTCTAGGCGGAGCCTTTCTGAGTGGATTCAGCATTTTCTCCTCCGTGCACTGGCAGGTGTTTTACCTCTGGGAGCAGAAGCAAGTGTGAGAAACTTCCTGATAACCAACAAACATGGTCATGGATACATGGATGCATGGATGGAAACATGGATATGGTCACAATATTGCACAGACCTCAAGGCAATTCACAGTTTAGGCATCTTTGACACAAAGCATGCATTTATTGGGCTGCTTAATGAAACTTGCCCTGATAACAAAGGAATCTACAGGAGTTCTTATGATTATGTGTCCCTTTCTTGCCTTTGTGATGAATTAAAAGCTAAATGTTAATAAGCAACAAGTGTTCTAGAGCTCAGTTTAATCGAATGTTGTGGACATTTTCTATAATGTTGCTGACAGGTCCATACAGAGCTCTGATTAGAGCCTAAACACCCCTTCAGAGAACTGGTCCTCAACAACCGATAGAGCCCAAGAGGAAGAATGGCCCAGGTGTTTAAATTCCAGGTGTTTAAAGTTTGTGGTGCTAATATGAGGAACTTGCCTGAATATCTGGATAAATATCACCTTTCAGGTTTGCTAATTTGAAAGATAATATCTATGTGGACTGATGGGGGAAACTAATCTTAAATGTGTAAGCATAGGGTTGGTGCTTTCCTGCATTTGTAATTTGAAAAAAAACTGTTTTTAGTTTTGGGCCCAACTTACCCACAATACCAGCCACGGTGGGACTTGCTCCAAGAGCCTTCACATGATGGCTCAACAGTGGGAGGATCATGCTCACCCCAAACAAGTCCTACAGAAAACAATGCATGCAAATGAGAAATCCATCACATCGGAGACCTAAACAGCTGAGAACTGATAATCAGCAAAACTACATGGAGGATGCGTCAGACAGCTGTTTACTACAAGAGCTAGAGGTTAAAGAGGAACCTTCAACCTAAGAGGCTAAATTGGAGAAAGTTATAGTGACCAACCTAAAAAAAAAACAAAAAAACATGCTAATAAGATAAATAATCCCAAACCTGTGTCTCATACTCAATACAGACAGTTTTAGGATTCATTCCGACACCAGGAAAAAAAAAAAAATCTCTCATCCTGTTTATCTGCATAGCTGAGATCAGAACAGCTTTTGCCAAAGACTTAATTGAGAGCACACAGCGACTCATACAGTGTTCTAACGCAGTCTATTACAGAAATGTCCTACCCTTCACGAACATTACTGTAAATTCAAGGCAGGTTCGACTTTTTTTTTTCCCCACCCGCGCCCAAAAAATCTGAGCTTCCTGAATTCTTTTCGCTCACCTTTGAGAAGATGACTGAAAACTCAATGCTCAGAAACAAGACTTCAGCTCTGCCTTGGAAACGTACTTGTATGCCAGAGGCCTTCTATAAACGGGTTTGATACTGATCTTAGATTCAAGTCGGCACCAAAGAACATGTCAGGAGCTGACTGGTGCTGCTGGGCCGGGGCTGAACGGGCCACTTGGAGGGGTCAGGCTGTCTTGTTCTCTGACATCTTTCTACATTTCTAGTAGATGTCAGTTGTAGTTGATATTTGTTTCGATCAGTAAATAATTGAAAATAATCTGACCTAAGTAAGGACCCCCAACTGTGTGTATTATTATTCCAAGTTGTCTCTATACAAAATGTATCTCATCTGAAGTTGCCAATACAGTTTAGATTTGGCGATGAAAAATAAGTATTTTGCAAAGTGGATTATTTGTTCATTTTGTTCAGCCAACACATTTGCAAGAAAACTAACACATACATGTTTAGGAAGCTGATAACAGTCTTACTTATCTTTTCAGAAACATAGGTCATTATGAGAGCATGCCTTAAATGGGAAGTTATTTCCACATTTGAGAAACTTTATGGTTACAATGAACATGTTTTCAAAGAGATTGAATGGGCTTTTATTTTAACTTTCTCATTACATCAGTCAAAGTGATGTAACGTGAAAGTTCAAAGATCTATCTGATCCATCACCTGCACACAACCCACAGATCTGGTCTTTTCACATGACAAAGTCTCCCCATTCAAACCTAATCATTTCTGTTTGTTGGTTTTACATCATAACTGAGTTATGAAAGCACCACTAGCCTGTCTTGACACTTCACCCAGACAGCTAAAACGATCGAGTCTCGGTTACTCACTCACCATGAAGCCCACAAAATAGATACATCGTATGATCCTTCGCCGCCCTCTTAATTTCAGAAATAAAGGGCTACATTTCTGGTTGTTCATCCTCCCGCGGTGACAGCTCGGCTACAGCTCTCAGCCGGCACTACTGTACCCAAACACAGAACACGTCTCCAACACGGTGCGGGGCTCCAACGAGCCGGGGGAGACAACCACCACCGAATTCAATTGGCGAGCAAGAACGTGGGGTGTGTTGAAGTTGGTTGGTCAGACAGAAAATTAAACCTTATTTTTTTTAATATTATAATATTGGCTGTCAAAGCCAAGTTGATTTATCCGGTGCAAAGCCGTCATCTTGTCAGTTTTAATCCCCCCGGGTTTCTCAAATGGTTTCGTCCGCTGACGTTAAGGAACAGATTGTTTCCCCCCCTTCTCAAAAGTCTTTGTTTTTTACTTTCTTTAAATTTTTTGCAAATAGTTTCAATATCAGGTGTGTTATTTTTCTCTTCAATTCATAGGCTGTTAACGTTTTCTATTTTATTTTTAGACATTGACTATGCTAACTTCCTGTACGCGTTGCAAACGTACGCAAACGTACCTTTATTTACAACATGTCAAATGCATCTGAAACTGTGCCAACAGCGCTTCTTCTTACAATTATTCTAATATTGGCATTCGACATAAAATTTCTCCAATTATTACAGGAATTTCCCTGTTTTCTTCATAGAATTTTTTACTTGACTACCATCTTCTGGCCCATCCCCAGCACTGCAAATCCGGTACCTGCGTTACGGCTGCAGCCAAATAAAGGGCCGCCGGCTCACGAAAAACACAAACTCTGAGTCCAGTCTCCTTTCGTGGTGTGTGGTTTTGTCGGACCAACCCTGAAAGTAGACTGGATTCAATGTTTGTGTTTTAAGGTCACCGAGAGTGATCAGATATTACTTTTCATTTTAAGTACTACATCTCCCACAATCCACAACAATTAGTAACTGCAGTATGGCAGCCCAGGAGGAACATTTAACATGCCAAAGTTGTGATAAAAATAGTCAAGATTACTAACTCAAAGATTTTACATAGTATTTGACCGTACAGATATATCAAACCTGAATATCCAAACAGCCGTGTATTCAGTCGATCAGATTTTTGATTTACCATGCAAAAAACATTTATATTAATTTATATAAATGTAAGTGCGGACAAGTCTCGAACCTCAGACACTAATAAGTATGAGAACATTTTCCAAATCTCTGTATTGAAACGGATGTGGTCTCAGGCTCTGAAATAGTTGTAAACTCTATAATCTGTACACCTTGTGTCTTTGAAGTCTTTGGGAGTTCGAGTATCAAAATGTAAATCTAAAATGTACATTTTTGCTTTGAGTGTTCTTATCCACCAAATCTCAGGTGGGGTTGTAGGAGTAGCATTAGCTTTCTTAAAATAATTTATTCTTTTAGTAAGATGTACAAGATTTACCTTGTAAAATTTCCCAAGATTTCTCGGACAGTGTTAATCATGGGTAAAGCAGATCAGTATAAAAAGTGTAGAATTCATAGAGAAATACAGCTTTAGTCTTGGAGAGAATGAACTGTATGAGCACTAACCTCAACTCCAACTCAATTCACACCTAACCAGAGCTGCGGAAATCACATTCTACGTCATTTGAGCTGGACTTGGTCCACCAAGAGGACTACTGGCTTCAACAAACTCGGCCTTGACACTAAAACACGCAACCTATGTAGTTGTTTTGGCTGAGGGTGGTCTGGGTCACATGAATGTGTCAATTAGACAGCGTCTACATAAAGTCTCATTGCTAAATATTCCCCTGAGACGTGAATAAACCAGTTAATTACTCTTAAATCACACTCAAATGAATATAACAATTAGATTCACCATTTGAAAAAAATAGCTTTTTACGTGTCAATGAGGAAAACATCAAATTCTCTTAATAGCTTTATTGTTATAAAGCAGCAGAGAAAACTTAAAGACTGTGGGTAATATCTACATAGCATGCTATCATTCACACAAGCTAAAGAATATTGAGACTGTAGTTGGTCCGTTTGCAAAGATTGCAATATTTTCATGTAATATGAACTTTTTTAGTGGCATTACATATTTCACAGTGCTAATTTATCCATTTGTGTTATGCATCATGAGGAGCAGCTTAGTCAACCATTCCTTATGCTCATTCTATTTATCCTGCATGGTATTTGAGCAGAAAACCCAATGAAAGTTACTTTACAGGCTTCATTCACACCATTTTCCCCCTTGAACCCAAATAGGATATAATACCTATTGGTGTTTATATCTGTTTGTGTGTATGCTGTCCTGCTGGGGCAAAGGTTTGAGGTGGTGTGTAGTGGGATAATTTACTCTTCCTCTGTCCTCGCAGTCTCACCCTGCCCTGACATTCCCATCAGATGCTGGGTGTCCAGTTGCTACTGGTTATTTCTGTTGATCCCCTCCCTTCACAGTCCAAATAGTCCACACACTCAGCTCCATAGTGGAGTAGAGAAGTTGTTTTCAATCACACATCAAAAATAGCCCAGGGCCAAGGGGGTTGGGCTGGCTTTAGACCCCAGTTGAGGGTCCTAGGCAGTCATGTGTACAACTTTGTCCTCCCACAACACAGATACAGATAGAGGAGAGTAGCTGAGATCTAGGAACCAAACAAAAAATAGCTAGACGGTAACAACTGATCGGAGTCAGTGGATTTAACTCAACATAAGGGGACTGCTTGCTTCTGCCTCTGTCTGTCACGTGCACTTGTTGTACTTGCAGGGGAAATAAGACTGAGAGTGGGAATCCAGCAGCCAATCAGCTGTTCAGCTCCGGACTATGAAGCTTAGTGTGGCGTTGTTTTTCGCGGGGCTCTTTGGGGCTTTAGCCGCTGTGTTCATCTTGCTTTCTTTTGGAACAGATTACTGGCTGCTGGCATCTGAGAGTTGCCAACCAAACCCTGACGGAACCGTCACCCTGGACACAGTGAACACAGAGGTGGGTGTTGATGAGCACACCTTGATTAGATATGAGTTATTTGTTTATTGGTAAAACTCTGTTCTGGTCTCAGTGATTCTCAGTGTTATTTAGTAAAGTACTTGAAGTTGAGGTTGTAGATTACACACTCGAAAATGCCAACAGTAGTTGTTTGTTAGAGTTAAATAAAATTGCAATCAGCTGCTCCAATGACTCTTTCAGTAGATTAACTGCAGGGTTGAGAGGCATCCCTGTCAAACCTTCTCCCGTAATTGGACACTGTTTATAGTTGTATGTGTGCAGCTATGCAGTGATTGAGGCATAGCTTTTACCATGTGGCTCTGTGATAGAAATACAAGTGCCAGTAGTCTCAGAGGTATGATGCTATATTAAATATCACCAACGAGAACATACTTAACTCTCCATAGTTGGCACCGATACTGACACGGAGACGACATGGCAGGACAATAAAACTAATAAAGTAGTGCAACACATTGTGGTTCAAGGTTGCCATGTAATCTCGTATAATTTCAACGTGTTATTGTATAATAACAAAAACATTGATTTTGATTAATTATGGTGAAAAAATGAACCAAGCAGATTAAATCTTAGCAGTTCATTCATTGGAACTCATACTCTCATACTGCTCCTTATCTCAGTGTGAGCCCGCATACCAGTAGTTAAAGAAAAAAAACAATAAGTGGTTCCCAAAAATGACATACATAGAAAGTATCTTTGTGCAGTGGAAAATATTGTTATGGACCCTCTGTAATGCTTTTAATTGTATTGTGACTCTTTTGATTTATTGTCAAACTCACTGAAGTATCCGAAGTACCAGACTAAGAACCCAGTATCAAAGCACTAAATCCTTCTGATCTAAACTTCAAATCAAACAATTGAACTTCTAAAAAGCTAAAATCACACCTTTCAGCTTCACTTTATGAGGCTCTAAGTTCCAAAGTGTCTGCTTTAGTACTTAAGTGATAAAATGACAAAAGATGTCAGTAACATTTTTTTCTCAGATACAAAAACTGTATGTTTTTGGAATGACTATGCTCAGTCAGCGACAAACCAGACCAACTAAAGGGAGCTTGCTAAGATCGACCCTTGACCCCGCTTGGCAGCTGTTCTGCAACACATTGGCAGCACACAGTGCACCTGCCTCACGTCATCTTGAAATGGTTCCTAGTCCTTAATTGAAAAAAAAAGAATGGCTGTACTTGTATGGTATAAGGCATAAGAAGCATACTTTGTGAAAGTTAAAATAACGTGTTTTGAAATGTTGATGATTTGTCATCTTTCTTATTTCAGCATGGAGATGTGGTGGTGCAGGAGAATGGTAGCGTCGTCACTTTATACCATGAGGGTTTCTTCTGGAAATGCTACTTTGGAGGCAACATAGGGGATGAAAACCTGCTATGGAAGCTCTGGTTCAGTAAGTGAGATAGATAATGTAGCTTTAGCCTGACACTGTCTTTATTTTCTCCTCACTGGCACACTTTTACAGCTTTTTTGTACACTTCTAAAGAATCAAATACATTTATAATAGAGAAATGAATGCGCAAATAGATTTATTCAGAGGCACAGCAATCAAAGGTATTGAAAGGATTCAAATCTCTGTGCCTATGTAAATAACAGCTATAAAAAGCTAAAAAGCTTTCGGATATATTTAGGTAATATTTGCAGGATTACTCATTAAAAGTGAGCGGTTTTATGTTCAATCCGATGAACTGAAGATACTAGGCTAG
This sequence comes from Menidia beryllina, assembly GCA_013363375.1. NCBI lineage: Eukaryota > Metazoa > Chordata > Actinopteri > Atheriniformes > Atherinopsidae > Menidia > Menidia beryllina. The sequence goes on from JABUIW010000214.1 coordinate 2,270,436, forward strand.
TGAAATGTCTGATTTTACAACTTCAATCTCTGAAACTTACAAAAGAGGAGAAATATCATTTTAAAAGGCCTTCTAAACTCACAATCACTCACAATCTTACTTTTAGCATTTCTAATTGAATTAGAAAGATAATCCAATATATCAATGTTTTAAAGTGGTTGTTTTTTTAGGGTGTTTAGGGTGAGCAGGTCAATGAGGTGAAACACGTCTTTGAAATGGTTAGCCGGTGCTCTCAGGACACTGCTCTCCACTAATGTTTGCCAACCTCAAAGTCACATGGGAGCATTTGGATTTGTTGCTGTGCTGTCTGTTAAGCTTGTATGACAACGCAGGGGAGAAAACCCCAAACGCTCATGTGACTGTTTTAAGATGGCTACGCCATGTGATGTTATTCTGGTACTCTGTCAGCTGGTTGTGTGTCATCTATTTTCTGATTGGGGTTTTGAATGGTGGGCCATTGTCAGACAGAGCCTGCAGAAATGAAAGAGACCTTGTGAGGGTCTGTGGAATTTCACATGTTAGGAGAAATGAAAGGGGAAAGAGTGGGGAGGAAAGGACAGTTGATGTGTTTTATGTTTGCTTAAGATGCACTTCTGCAGGTATTCTGTTAAAAAAAAAAACTCACTGAAAAGCCACTGGAAAAAGCTGCTTGGCTGAGCTGGATCAGAAGTTTACAGATAGTTATCCCTGGTTTACGTGAGGTTATCTCCTGACCACCCTCTCCTGGTAGTTTGTGCCACCTCCTTATGCTATTGCTCCCCAAAAGAATATGCAGAGTAGCAGTGCAGCCCCAGCCGGCGATTATTCAGGTTACTTCAAACCTCTCCGTGAAACATACAGGTTTTATAACTTTTTCTTTTTGAAACTTGTTGGTTCTGGCATTCAAAGCAGACAGTCAGCTTTGATATATCCTGACCCGCTTATCCGCTTAAGGATGGGTAAACAAGGGTAAACACTCATCTTACATGTAAAATCTTGCAGGAAGTTATATTTGACAAAATATGTAAATAATTTTCTGTCAATTTTTGTGCATTTTGTCTCTTCTTTTTCATACGACTGAACAAAATGACAAAAATGCATTTATTCTTTTCTGCAGCAAATCAGCCCAACTCCAAAATATGTATGCCTGCCTACCTCTTCCCATTTCCCGTGTCTCATCAGACTCACAACACCACAGAGTATAACTCTGCCATTAGTGAGTATTTACACTGCTTTCATTTCTGTAAATGATCAAAGAGATTATGCACTAAGTTAACACATCTGTTCTCCAGTCTACAGAGGCTTCTGGAGCGTTTTTATGCTTATTGGTGTGGTAGCGGTTACTCTTGGTGGGTTCATCATCATCTGTGCTGCTCCGTTTGCCAGCCACCGTCTGTATAAAGCTGGGGGCGGCCTCTTCTTGGCATCTGGTGAGTGTAGTCCAGAGGTAAAGTGACTGATCGAACATGCTTAAGTGCTGTATGTGGATTTAAATACCATTACACTTCAGAAGTCAACATTGAACAACTTAGTCCATTAAATTGGGTGAAAAGGCTCAGTTTCCGGTGACAGTTTCTGGTTTGACCCCTGGGGCCATTTAGACCCCAGTTTAGCTGAATCCAGAGTGTGAATAACTTCAAGAAGGTGCACAAAGGTTAATCTTTTCTTGAACTACAACGAGATCTAATCAAAACTATCTACCAAAACAGTTTTATTAAAATCTTTTTAATTAACTAAAACAATATTAAAAATGTTCTGCAAAGAAATAACTACATTTGTAAACTATGAGAATAACAACAAACAGCAGTTGTTTGACTGGTTATGGGGGCCAATGCCCAAGCATTGAGGCACTTACTACCTTGTTGCTGGATATGCTTCAAATAAAAGGTATTTGAAAGAGTTCCAGCATCTCTCCCCTGTATTTTTACCCACCAAGCTGTCCCTGTGCCACCAGGGTTTTTCCTGCTGTGCGTCGTGGTGATGTACGTGCTGTGGCTTCAGGTGTTGGATGTGGTAGAGCTCTACATCGACCACCAGCGCTCTGCACTGTGTCCAGACTTTCATCTGTCCCTCAGCTACGGCCTGTCCTTCATGTTTGCCCCCGTCGGCATCTTTTTCTGCCTGCTGTCTGGCCTTCTTTTTCTCCTTATAGGTCGAACTGTCCAGATTCACTACCACTGAATTAAAGGTTTTTGTTTAGCTTTTTCCCAGCCATATTCGATTGTTTTCCGCAGTGCGTCTCTTGTGTAAAAACGTGACTCTGCCGTATCTGCTCGGCAGCTCTGGGGATTAAACTATTTTTACAAGCTCCAGGAAAAGTTTTCGTAAGATGTGGAGCTCGGAAACGCTCAGAGCCGCTTTCAGTTGAGTTACATTGAGCTCAGTTGTCAATACCTCCACCTTTTTTTCTAACTGCATCGGTTAGGGTTTTGGTTAAAATGTTTTAAATGGGGAGGTAAAATGTTTATTCTAACTGTGGAAAATAGGCAGTAGGACTGAACTGTCATTACAGGAATATTCAAATATAGCAGCATTAATAATCAGTCTCCTCCTCATTGCATGTTTTGTATATTTTTCTGCTCCATTTCACCACAGCATGTTTAAAGGGGTCATTCCCAACCTTATGAAATATGATGAAGAGCCTACTTGTTTATTAGAGTAATTTGACAGAGAAAGCAATGAGTTTTTGGTTAAAAGCCTTCTGGTTAATATTTTTGCATATATCACCATACATATGGTAACCTATTAATTTATATTGTGTGAACGGTAGAGGGAGTTAGTACTTTTTTGTTTGATGTATACAAATGATATGGGAAAAATGAACAAGTAGTTTAAGTTACAATAGTTAATTTGTCTCAAAATATTCCAACCTTTCCAGCTGATTTGTACTGATAATGTATGTAAAATAGCATTTTTCTTCAATTGTGAGAGCTTATTTGAGTTTGATATTCTGATGTATAATTAAAACTGTATAATTAAATGATGTATAATTAAAACTGTTGATTCAAAAACATCTGCTTATAATAAATAAAGCCAGTTGTGGCTTGGCCCATTAAGCGAATGATACAGAATTGTTAAGACAACTTTTTTTCTCTATTATTGAAAGTAATAATAAGCTTCACATGTCTTCTTTTTTCTCTGTCATAAATAAAAATGTTGGATAAATCATTTGTGAATCAAATGTAGTCATTTTTTGTGATGAAGTCCACATGAATGTGTGTCTAATGGCCATATTGATCCAACACAACCAGAATATTGGTTCAGGACAGACCACCATGTGTCTGAATAGAGCAAGATGTTATGTTGATGACATATGCTTTTAAAATCAGTGTAGTATCTCTCCGAGTATGTTATGTATGTTGTTTGACTGTGATGTTACATTGTTTTATTCAAATAAATCATTTTTCTCTTATCTGCTTGGCATTAAAATAAAAGGCTCTGATGCTGAGTGAGAGTAACTATTCACAGTTCCCTTTTCAAGAAATTTGTCAAAGGGGAAAATCAATACAGGCTCTTGAGAACACAAGAAAAAATAGATGAATAAATTCTTTATCAGTTTGTAGACACAAATGCACTATTATAAGTTTACTAGCAATTTTCTTTTGGAAAAGGATCAAACAACTGGAAACATATATTTAAAAAATACAGCTGAAACACCACAAGGTGACACTGCAGACTTATTTCTTTTCCTCCCAGTCTACACTCTGAGACAGAGAAATCCCATTTTGCTTATCTGGAGTCTATGTGGAGTGTGCGTGGTGTTATGCATTTAATCACAACTTCAGAAGTAGGATCTGTAGATGAAAGAATTCACACCTTGGCTGACAGACGGATGGTAATTTCACTCATGAATGGAGCATTTGATCGGGATCTGAATGGACTCCTGTGTTGATTCTCATGTGTCTGCATCGACTCTTTGCCTTTCAAGATTCATAATGCACTTATCATACATAGGGAAATGCATCTGCGACTAGCCTGAGAATGCAGGAGGGAGTGACACAATGTGAGGCGCTGATTATTTTGTGAGACTGACTTTGCCTTAACAGAAGAGTCTAATGATGGAAATTCACACTTTCACTTGCCGAAATTCCAAATCGCTGTCTCCGCATCATCTTTAGCTCAGACGTATGAAAATGAAAACCATGGTGAACCACTGCGGGTCACGAGAGGAAGCCGTCTAGGTGGGCAGATGCTTAGAAATGTTAAGATAAGATCACGTGGTTTGTCCCGTTTGAGGTTGGAGCGGTCCTTTCAGCCAAGTCTCCCCCAGGAAAGAGATTTCTTATCTTGTGGACTTCCTGATTTAAATGAAATCCTAATAAGATATTTAAAAAAAAAAGTTTAATCATTTGCCTATACATATCCAAGTGAGAATGAGAGATGAGGGGGAGAAAAAAAAGGGAGGAAAGGGAGAAATAGGCAGAGGTATAATGCAGGTGAGGAGCAGGCTGCCTCCTGCAGAAGTGGAGCCTTGCAGTCAGTAATGTCATCAGAGTGGGAGTCCCAGCTGAATTCAGCACTGTTCTGCATGATTGCCCATGATAATTGTGTGTTGATAGGGAGCGCCGGAGATGGAGTATAATTTCCACCGAGAGATTCCTAAACAAATACCTGTGCTCAGCAGAGGGATGGAGAGCAGCAGGAGGTGAGGAGGAGAATAGCGGATGAGGGGAGATAGAGGATGAGAGGGTAACAGTTCCAGAAAAGGAGGATGATGAGGATGGACAGGAAAAAGTGGCTTTACCGCAAAGAACTGTAAACTTAAAAAAAAAAAAGCTAAAAATGTGAGAGGTGTTTGGGCTTTTGGTAGAAAAAGTTAGCACATAAATAAAGAGCAAAACACATTTCTAAGTTGAAGATAGTGTAAACACAAGTTTGTTCCAAATCAAATATGGACAAAAACACTTCAAGTAAAATATCATTTGACTGAGGATAATAGAAACTATTTTTACAATTTTGAACTAGTTTTAATAAACTTTTGGAATACTAAATTTTGGAATTCTGTGAGGCTCTCCAAAAATTTTAACTCCAGATTTGGTTAAAGACAACTGAAAGAATATGTTGGAAAGCTAAAGATGATGTTAGAAAAACACCCAACAGGAGTCAGCCATTTTTTTTAATCGGAGTGTGCTGAATGTTTTGGAAATCAACACATTCTCCTCCAAAGCCAGCGTACATTATTCAGCATTATGGATGCTTTTGCATTTATTAGCTAGCCAGTCCCTGTTAACAAAATGTGTCTCACACTATCACAAACCTTTGAGGACATCGGGTGTAAGATTTTGATTGATATGACTAAAGAACAGTTTTTTGCCTCCTGTTTTCTTCTCCGAAAAAGCCAGATTTGAAGAGGCAGCTTGTTTGTAGGGTAAGTTTCATTGCTTGCAGTTGGAATTTAACAATAGTCAACCTGAAACAAATCTTCGAGAGTTAGATCCAAATAGATCATGAATTGTGGTGGGCATCCACAAGCAGAAAAAGGAAAGAGAGGGTATTTTTTCGTTATTTCCTTTAGTATCAGTGAATATTTGATCGTATTATCTGGGGAAATGTGCTGAATGATTTACTGGATGATGGCTCAGACCAGTAATAGCTGGTAGGTCAGATTACATATTTCTGTGCCATTTTGTTTTTCTACAGTCAACCTTTCCTTATTCACGTCGTCTATAATAAGGTAAAAAACTGTCAGAAAACAACCGTTGGCTTTCGGAAGTGTTACCCCAAAAAATGACCCATACCATAGAAATAGATTTTGCCTGAGGAACTGCAAGTTGTAGCTTTTCACATTGAATATCTTTTTCTGAAATTTGTCCACCAGCAAAAGACAAAATCAGCCATATTTTGTGATGTGGAAAAATGATATTTTACTTTTACCGCAATCTTTCCGCTCCAAATTCAACTGTGAGAAAAAAAAAAGACAACTGAGTTGCTGTTAAGACAGCAGCAGCACAGCTAACACACCAGCAACACACCAGTGAAGCATTTACCGGCCAATGTACAACACAATGCACAACAATCTCTATGAAACCCTTACCAGTGCACAACGTTTCAGTGACCGTTCAGGAAAGAAAAATGCTAATTCTTCTACTATTGTTATGATATACTGGAATTCAATCATGTGTCAATCTCAAATTTAGTCATCACGTTCACAGTCATCAATATTTAGACGTCTGATTTTAATTTGATATTATTAGAACCTTTCAACTTCTTTTGGAAACATGGTTGAATATATTGTTTTTGTGTTCTTGTATGAAGGGATCAGAGGTAATTGTTAGGAGAGAAGGAGGAAACACTCACCTGGTCAAAAAAAAGAGGCATTTAGCTCTCAGGCGACACTCGCATTCTTAACCTTGATGGAGGTTTGAGTTAATTGGAAAACAGTCTTTGCTTGAGTGCACGCTCCTCACGGCATGTACCGTAGTTATCATAGCTTATCTGCCAACTGTATCATAATCCCGCATGACACGCAAGTCGGATTTCATTTAAATCTGATTACTTTCAACTTTCAGAAAAAGAAAAGTATTTGAATTGCATGAACAATATGGCAAGTCATATTACACGCTGCTTTCCTCTTTAGAGGTAGTTTTACATAATTTCCCATTCGTTTTGAAATAATGAATAGACAATGGGCTGTATAATTGTGAGAATTTACAATTCAGAGGACTACGTCGTATAATCATCATGCATAATTCAGGGAGCTGAGCGCATAGGTCAGCGGTGGCAGTGGCATGAAAAGCAACTCAGGTCGTCCCAAAAAACAAAAAAAACAAAAAGAAAAACAGTTCAAAATCTCCACGCTCATCCGCGAGGAGCTTAAAACGGGAACTAAATCTGTTTGATGATCCTTCAGTATCAGTACAGAGAAACAAACAAACAAACAAACAAACAGAAAAAACACTTCATCCAATTATCTAACTTATATTTGCAACCGGGAGGCCCGTTCGGCAGATTGTGGAAGTTCAGAGAAACTCACTGATGTGGAGAGTGGCACAGGCAGAGTAAGACGGTTGCTGCATTGTTGGCCATAGAAATCTACACCTGTACCGAGTGGATCCTCTCTGCCCCTCTCATATCCTGTGGCCTCACACCTCGGTTTGTGCATATAAATTACATTCCAGAGTGTGTATGGATAGCTCTTGTTCATACACAAGGTCTCTTGTTTCAAAGGCATGCTAATGTCTTTCACTCGGCTCGGCGGCTCTCTTTTAACTGCCAGAGCAACTGTGAAGGAGATGATTGCGACTCTTCAGCCACCTTTCCTCCTGAATATTCAAACATTTCCAATGACAGACATGCATCCAAAAGTCCAAAAACAAAGAAAAACTAGCTTCAAGACCGACACCCGTCTGATACACCATTCCGGGCCTTGTTGCCCACTCGGAGAAATTAAGGCTAAGGGAGTCTGCTGGTTGTGCAACAAATTAGTGAAATCCTCCAGCCCTGACCCCTCGCTGCCCCTTGAGAGATCTATAATGCACAAACAGGCAACAGTTTCTCACGTTTTCTTTCTTTTTTGGGGGGTGAGGAATCCTGTGTTTCAGCTGCGGGTAGTTGCGCTCCATATTTGGGTTTTGATTCCCCTCAAGCCATTAATTAATGCTTCAGTACCAACAGCCGATGGATTTGGTCATGAATATTCAGATAAAGCTCCTGCATAAAATTTCTTATGCAGTGTTCTAACACTGGGCATTTGTGAGGCAGCCATCAGGGCTTCAAAGTCACAAGGATGTGGTTTTGTGTATCGTGTCTATCTTCCTCATTTTTAACAATGCAGTCTGCACTGTTTTCGACAAAGTGAAAAATAACAAGATGTCATGCTGAAATGTTACATTTGATTCTTGTAATACGAATATTTTCACATATTTTACTTGTCTCACCTTTTTTTTTTATTTGCCAGCTAAAATTTATTTTTCCAAATCAGGTTACTTTTTAATGATCACATTGAATATTTTTATTCTAAACATATATGCAACAAAAACTTCCAGAAAGAAAACCTGTAAAAATGGTAAAAGAACAAACGCCGTTTTCACATACTACATTTTGATTTAAAATATCACAAAAGCTAACAGTTGGTCTGCTAATACTGAAACTATTTTATGCAAAATGTTTACATTCAAATTAGTCTATTTACAAGGCATTTAATACAATTTTTTCATAAACTTCTATTTAAGTTTGAACCAAATAAACAAAGTCCTTAAACAGCTTCCTTCATCGTTTTCTTTTCAGATTATACAAACAGGATGACAACAATGTTTGCTGTTCCATTCTATTAAACCCCGAGAGTCTTTTTTCTTAATGCTACACATGTTTATTAATGCAATTTTTGGAGAGGGGACTGTCATATCTGTTAGTCTTAAGCATGTCAACGTATTTAAATGCATTAGAAAAAATAAACAGGGACAAGCTGAATTTACCATGATTAATAGAAAACAAATATACAATTCTAATGTTACTATTCAAATGATTCCTACTCTCCTTGTCTCCCCCTTCATGTGTATTCATAAGAGTTACTTCATATGCGACATCATTTGATTAGAGGAACATTTATGAAAATGATGTATTGAAATCACAGCAATGCTAACATTGGCCTATTATTAACACTTGAACTAGATCTGAACAGACAATGCCTTGATACTAACAAGGGCGTTATCAACCAGTAGAGCGACCAGACTTCTCGGGTTCGGATTTCTGGAGAACAAAAAAGCCAGCACTGAGAACAGGATATCTCTGTGTTGCTTGAGGTAAAAGTGCTTCTTCTCAGGAAGGGAAATACTTTTTTTTTTTTTAAGAGAGTTATAAACTCATGAATGAGAGTCCACCGTGAAATCTTGCCCTAACCGAAAACATCATGCATCCAAACTACAAATTTGGCAAACTCAAAAGAAAGAAAGTAGGAAAAAACAAAGCAGCCGAAAGCTGAACCGAGTCACGCAGTGAGCAACCACAGCAGAGGAGCCGCACGATTTACCTGCAGGTTTCCTCAGCCATCTTGTAGGGTTTTGGATGAAAAAACTAAAAACTAAAAAGAAAAACAACAGTCCATATTCAGGTTGCAAGTTTCATAACTGAATGTGAGCAGGAGTAAACAAGCTATCCTTTTCCTTCACCTCTGCGACCAACAGGCTTCACATGTGTTCTCATCTGGTGGCTGCTGCTGTGTTTTTATACTGGTTTCAACTTGCAAATATTATACCTTTGACCCCAAGTGAGTCTGACATTCCTTGAAAGTAAAATCTTGTGTGGAGACTTTGCAATGGTAAAAGTAGTCTTTGTATTAATACAAGTATAATCATATCCGTAGCTCGGATGGTGCGGAAAGGAGGCTGTGAATAATGTATCTCCATGCAGATTATTAATAAATATGTTCATATATTCATTTATTAATTCATACATTTAAACTGCCATTTAGCTTGCCCTTATACTTTGTATAAAAAAAACGAAACAATAGTTTTTTTACTCTGTTGCTAAATCCACTCTCTTTTGCATTTTTCTGTTGTTTAGTTAGAATTCATAAACTGTTAGAATACAATAAAGCTATCGCACTGTGGGATAAGATACTTTTGAGTTCTGTCTCTTAGCTCAGTATTTTTTGTGTTATTGAGAAAATGTATAATGTTTATAGCTAGTCTCCATTTGTAAAGCTCTCGCTTCACACTGTGCTTTTCTCGCCCTGAGAATGAACAGAGAGGATGAACAACCTCTGCAAAGTTTCTAAACTTAAAAAGGAAATGCCGGCTAAGAAGTTGCCCCATTTGAAGTCACATGCCAGAGGGGCCATTAAAGGTCTGAAATTATTACCGGTGATAAATAAACATTATTTAAAAGATGTGTCATTTCTCGTTAATACGCAGCCCTGGTTCATTTGTTTCACTGCTCGGAGGGCATAAGGAATATTTAATCACTTTTCTGAATGATATGAATAATCACAAATAGCATTTTCTGAAAGCCACAGGCACACACACACACACACATCCATTCTAAATACAGATGATGGCTTACGGTGTCAAGGAATAACCAGTTGAATTTAGGTGCATTTTGAAAATAAAACTTTTTAACGAGAAATTTAAAAGCGGTTTAAAGTTGAAATGCCGTATTCTTACACACTTTCTTATGTAAGTATTTAAAACTGTAAAATACATCTGTAAAAGGGATTCTCACTTCGCTTCTTTAAGACATTTTCAATGCTAGGTTTTCAATGTTAGGTTACCTAAATTTAGATATCAGACATGATACACATAAAAGTTTGTTGACACTATTTTTAATGGTGTCACCAAGCTAATTACTGATAAAACATGACTCTTAACTTAAAGAGTATTGCATTTGGTGGGAAAGGTATATATCCTCAAACAACAACTCTATGGTGGTCACCACAATTTAACAGAATGGCACAATTAACATGGCTTGCTGTGGAGTGTGTTGGCACCCTGAGAATCAATCCACAAGTTTTTCTCTGTAACAGCACTCAGAACATCAGCCTAAAGCAGTCTCCCCCCTAAATAATCTCCAGACTGCAGAAAAGTCATGACTTAATGTTAGAAATGGTGTTATGGCAACACTTCCTGAACTGGTTTTGTGTTGAACGGCATCCCACTGTGACCAAAATATCTCAACCTTAACCATGTATGATTTTAAAAACTTCATAATTCAAGAAACATAACGGCAAAAGTGAAATAGAAAAATAGAACCGCTGTGGAAAACATGCAGTGGGAGGATGTCGGACTGAACTTTCCAGAGCAGTGGCACATCGCCTCTCTGCCTTTATAGTAATATTTCCATTGATGCATGGCCAAATCAACAGTTCTAAATATGTAAATATAGACAACTTTAATGTTATGAGAAACAGATTGAGGCATCAAAGACGGGGTCGTCAGGACTTGATGAACGGAGATGTTGAACATCCACATCAGTTCACACCAAGATGTGTCTATGTAGGACAAAGACTGTTGACTGTTGACCACCAAAACTTTGGAAATATCAATTCACGAGTAGAATGTATGCATGCAATGATATAATGTGTAACAAACATATTGAATGTGTTCTCAGACTGCTGTGACAGTAAATCTTGAATTTATGTCCGTATCCCGAACCAATGCACGGGGCCTGGGAGAAAAACTGTGGCTGAGCCTTGTCAGAGTTTAATCGAGGATCTTTTGTTGTTTCCTTCCCCCCCCAAACCGCTCACAGGCCTGCAGATACCAGCAGTCCAATCAGACGACTCACCAAAATGAAAAACGACTGCTCGTGCTGCGCATTGCTCTGAGATCCAACATCCGGCCTGCAACTTTAGCGACACTTTAAAGACAGATAGCAAAGTCCATGTGGCGACTGTGTGTCATCCCAGTCCAGCCCCACTCTGCCCCTCCAGTCAGCTAAAGATGTCATGCTAGTCTCTTGCCCATTGGCACACAGGACACCTGCTCGTTGGCATGGTGACATCGGAGCCTCTGGGACAACCAAAGGGGCATCTGTTCAGCAGACAGAGGGGCTGCACGGGTTGCCCTTAGCAACAGGCTTATGAACAGGCCTTGGCATCTGCACACATATTGGATAAATGAGAGAGGTATTCATCTATCTATCTATCTATCTATCTATCTATCTATCTATCTATCTATCTATCTATCTATCTATCTATCTATCTATCTATCTATCTATCTATCTATCTATCTATCTATCTATCTATCTATCTATCTATCTATCTATCTATCTATCTATC